>NKCK01000263.1:0-50748 GCA_003946995.1 Fusarium oligoseptatum
GAGGAGGAAGATTTTAGTTATAAAGGTAAAAAGTTTAGGTTATAGCTAATAGGATGAGTTAATAGGAGTTATATATTAGTCGAGGTAGCTTAGATGTAGAATTTTTAGTAGGTTACTAAAAATTGGCATACACATTAACTTTAAACACGGAGCTACATCTCGCACACCCTCATAACCTCGCATAAGTGTCTGGCTCAGCCCCATTGTGATCTACACTGTGACAGCTACTCCTGTCTACCTTGCTTGTATGTACTACGTGCATCAAACAATCCAGCCACTTACACCTCTTCTCTCCAATCGTGTGAGCAAAGTGGAAATGTGGTGCGACCTTCCGATGGCTTGCCCGCCGACATGATCAGTTGTTCAACTGAGTCGACCGTCATTGAGACATTGTAGTCATAGCTGCGTTGTTTTTGTTGAGTTGCTCCGAGGCCCACCTCCCTGGCCCTGTGCTGCCTTTTGACTGAGGCGTTACTAGCGCCATGCAATGAGCCAGGTATGGCACACATGTACCCCGATGGTGCATTTCCCGGCAGGACTTGACTGTTCTCACTTCCAGAGCCTTACGGACGGCTCAAGGGGAAAGGGGAAACGGAGATAGAGTCAAAAACGATTCATGTTAGGGATCGTACGTGAGCGTAATTGATAGCCATCCTTCCTCCCAACCTGATCCTTCAGTATCGTCGTCGGGCATTGATATTGTTTCGCCTTGAGAGGAGGAAGAAGTGTGCCTGGGCTTGTTAGGTATGGATACAAGCGAACAAATTCGAAGCCAAACACGTTACATGTTGGAAACTCCTTCCGAGAAGTCCTTGCAGCTAGAAAGAAAGCCCCAGCTCTTGGTGCAGTTGAACTCGCAGCTGAGTTGTGCATAATGGGGACTATCTGTCGCGCAACCATCCCTCAGCATGATGGTGTCGAATCCCTTCAAGTAGGCGTCCTGGAGTGTGCCCATGACACATTGGTCGATGTTGATGCCAGTGAAGAGTAGGGTTCTGAGGTCCTCTCGGTTCAGGTATTCGGTGACTTCGGTCATTCTGGCGCACATGCCTGAGCTTCGATTCTTGTAGAAGTGAAGGTCTGGCTTTTTCGTGCTTTGGCTTTCTTCGTACGCTGCTGCGAGAGGATCGTGGAGCCAGCTGTTCCATGATCCTCGAACTAAGATCCTCCCGGCATCGATCTCAGTACCATCCTCGAGCGTGATGTTGCCGATGTCCTCGCCAACCCCCTTTTGGTTGCGGTACTCGCCTTTGTCACTGAACCCCTCTCCCGGTGGTAGGTCAGCCCAGTCAGGGGACTTGACAACGGCCTCGAAGTTGAAGGTTCTGAACACGGCCGGGTCCATGTTCTCAAGATCTTGATCCGAATAACCAGTGGTGATGAAGATGATTTGGATTCCACACTGGCGAGCCGCTGGTATGGCATACTTCAGAATTGTGTTTTCGGCATTGAAGAACGCTGGGTTGTCGTTGCCCAGGGCTCTGGAGAGGTCGTAATTCTGGATATCAACGACCAAAAGGGCCGTTTTGGCAGGGTCAATGACAACAGGTGTTAGCGCGCACTGCAGCTTTAACCGTGGCTCCACGGGCTCCGAGTCTGGAGTTGGAGGGTGAGTCAGGTCGAAGCCCTCATCTTTGGACCATTTCCAGAAATTCTTCGAGTTGCCAATCACAGTCGGGGACTGATCCTCGCGGGGCTTGGTGCGCCAGTCAGGCTGTTTTCCCACAGACATATCGACAAATGCTCCCCTAGCGGGTGGTCTCAGAGCAATCCATACGGCGGCTTAAGTTTTTGAAGACGGAGAGTTATTCAGACCCTCGTCCTGAGAAGCCCGAGTGAAGATCTGGGAAAGAGCAGCCGCAAGATAAAGTCGCTCTGGCGGGTCACTAACTGACTGACCGGGCAAATATGCAATTTTTGATTCAGAACTCGAGCGGGGTCAGAATCAGAGTCTAGATGATATGTCGTCATGCAAGTTGGGCTGCACCAACCATATAACTGACGTGGCTTGCGTATTTAGTCAAAAGGCTGCACAGCAGGGCCAGGAGGGGCCTCAGAGCAACTTAACGGAAACAAGGCGCTGTAACACAATTACGGGTTATACCCCAAGCCTCAATAACACAGAAACAAGGAGCCAAGATACAGCAACCAATCCCATGCAACATGCCTCGTCTGCTGTCGCCCAGTGTGGTAGGGGTGAGCTGAGGCCAGCCCATCCCCTACCCTGCTTCAGGCTGACCACCATCTGATAAGCACCCAGCCTTCTTTCACCTACGCACACAACACCAAGCTCTTGCATAGAATCCCTGCTTTTCAACTACAGGGTCCATCATATCGTGGCCATTCATTTCTGCCTCTCTTCGTTGGTGACACCTCCGAGCTCCGGGTTTGCCTTTGGTGAGCTGAAGTCGACTGTACGCGGAGGCTGAGGCAGGCTGCCATGACTTCCGGTGCCCAACTGAATAGGCCAGGAGTAGAAGTCTTCCTTGCTTGGTTTTACCGGGACAAACCAAGCTTTCCAGGGCTGGCGTAAGACTGTGGCAGTAGAGTCCATGAATTCGTGCCAGTGGCTCGTGTCTCAAGCGATGATGTTTGAAAGTGCCGAATGGTTACTGTACGACAAAGAGTGTAAATGAGGCTTCTGGAGTTGCTGGAGTCGCATGAAGTACGGTACAAGAGTAACCAACCTTTGGATAATAGGGCTGGCTCGCTTTGGACTTTTGATGCAATTCGAGGGAGAAGTGACAGGTAACTTGGCTGTTGGAGCAGGGTGAAAAAGAACAGCATAAAACTACGGGCATTGGTTTTATTTAAGGCAGGCTCAATGTGCTTGACACTGTGGACGTACGCGTGAGGGCCTCACGCTGACGACCGCTCGGGCAGCATCCCATCTCTGCTTTATTGATTTAACTGGCTATCTGATCCTTGCCCAAAGAACAATACCAAATTCCAAATGAAGCCTCATTTAAGAGGAATCTGATCATGGCTAAGCCACGAAGTCTGAAGCGCTATCGCCGACTAAATAAAAGATGGCACATCCGTCTCACAGAGCGAAAGGGTACATAGGACTGCACAGGCTCTCTGCCAAAGGAACCATCAGCTCAAGTTTGGTTTCACTTGTAAGTGATACATGTGCCCAACGTTATCTATCCCATCATGTCAAACTTCCTAATGCTTTCTCAGACCCCTGCTGCTATGGAGCTGCGGGAACCTTCCACCAACTCCGGGGTCCAAGATGAGGTTGGGTCTCCAATAGAGATTGAGCCATGTCAGAGCACATCCGGTAACATGCCAACACCTTCCCGTGCCTCACAGACACGCTACCTTGAGCTTGCTTTTGGTTCCGATGTTACACTGGGGGGTAACCCTGGCTTGCATGCATACTTCCGTCACATGGAGGACTCATTTGAACCCCTATTGGAGGCCAGTTTCGCTCCTGTGTGGGATGCTTTCGGCTTGCCACGGCCTAGGTCTACACATGAGTGCTGGCCGCTGCTAGTGGCGATTCTCGAGGCCATTCAGAGACAGACTGCGGAGCCTCAAGATGTCAGCATTGACGGTATCATCGACGTCATGTTATCCGCACGTGACTCTCCCGTGCTAAGTAACAGGTCATTCTGCCAAGTAGCTGTGTTTGCGGTGCTATGTTGGTCAACCATGATCCTTACACCGGGCCTTCAGCCTCAAGCTCAGCAACCCCAACTTGTCTGTCATCTCTCTCGCCGATTTGAATCGGATAAGCTCGTGCAGCAAACCCTTGACCGGTGTAGACGGTCAATCCCTGCCACCTTCCGTGGTTTCAAGGCGCAAGCTTGGGGGAGAGATGTGATGCAGGTTGCACAGCATGACTCTGGAACAAGCGAGGACCTCCACAAGTCGGCGCTCAACTACAGATCCTTGCAAATGTTTGGCAAGATTCGGATACAGTGGGTAACTAGCATGGCGGCTCATCTCGAATTTGATCCTGCCAGTAGGCACCTTTCGGTCTTTCGATTCCCCACGGTCTGCGCGCTTAGGTCCATGCAAGACCGGAGCAGCCAACGAACAGTTCTACGGAGGTTAGTCTCATGTGTACTGCCTCTATGTAGTGCTCTTTACTGACAACCTGTGTTCATACAGTATTTGTGAAGAATTTGATCCCCTTCCGGCTGAGGATATAGTCCATCGGTATACTACTCTCGAGCAAGAAATCTTGTTATCGTACCGACTATTGTTTGCCCAGAGTCCTGCCTCTAGAAAGCGTATAGGGGCGGAACTCAACAAACTGCGACGAGATGGGCAGCTCGTGGATGATTTCCTTTCAACTTTGTGTGAGCACAAGTGCAGAACTGGAATGTTATGGTGGTCTAGAATGGACGACCAACTCAGTCAGCTGCCCCCAGAGCTGTGGCCAATATCATGCCGGGACAGCGAGCAGCACCTGCAAGAGAGGGATGTGTACAGTGCCATGGAGGACTTTCCTCGGCTCGGACAGCGGCTTCTCCAAGTACAAAAGTTCAATCTCCGTCAACAACCGAGTAAGCTAGCCGACCTGTGGCGTGACAGAAGAAACCCTCTGCAGTGGTACACATTCTGGGCGGTCCTCATCATTGGTGGAATGGCAAATGTTGTCGGCGTACTGCAGTTGGCTGTTGCGATATACCAGGCTGTAGCGGGCAAAGGGTGAACCAGTGTAACATTTAATAACGCCCTGACCGGCCGCAATGATGTGGCATTGAGCCTCAACTGAGTACCAAAGTGCTATTACCAGCCCGGCTGTAACCGATATATTGGCTGATTCGCTGTGCAACATAATCGGGCCAATGGGAGTGGTCTGGACTCTGAAGATCCGGTGGCCTGACAAGTTCTGTGTGGGTGGCTAGAAGCCCAGAACACCTTTTCTCAGTGCATGATTTATCCGGTTTTTATGCATCCTTCTCATGGTGCATTATTTCGTGTAACCGGTAACTAGGTGATGAGAGATTGCCTCGTGTGGGTGTGCTAAAGAGTGAGTTTCAATAGACCAGGCTGCGTTCGCTACGACGATGAGGCTCATGCATAGGATAATTGGGGAGGGAAGACATCTTCGACCAAGATTCCTGTCTTGTTCCATTGCCCATCTTGCTTTTACTACCCCCCAAACCCCTTCGTGAAACATGGCAAAAGCCGCAAAACCAAGGAATTTCACCACCAGTGTACCCTACATCGCCCGGGACCCATTGTACCAAAAAGAGAAGCCATTTTCATGTGACTTCAATCACGGTGATTCTATTTTCGCCCGAAACCACAAATGCCATCCAATATCAATCACTGTCAAAGATATTGTCAGCCCAACAGAATTTAATCTCGACACTCATGGCTTTTGCGTCCTCAAAGCAAACACTTCAGTTGACCCGGAAAGGGCCCTCGCTAACAAGCGAGAAATTGAGGTTTCCTACAGTCAGGAGATAGAAAAGCTGCTCCATGAGAACTTTCCCGAGTACTCGCGTATCGAGATGATGAACGTCGTGGTATGCCCATCAGTGATTGTCGTTTTGCTAACCCAACACCTTGTTGCCCGGACCAGATATTGAAAGAATAACTGACACCAAATACCTAGGTAAGGAAAAGAGACCCACGATATCCGGCTCCTGGAAACTCAATAGAGGTCAGCCACGAGCAACCTGCAGGTATCCCTCATACCGACTTTTCAGTCAATGGGTTACCATTGCAGACCGAGCTTTCCTTCCCGGGCCAATGGATTCATCTGAAAGATATGGACTTTGATATATTGAAGTAGGTTGTGTCAAGCTGCAAAATCTCCCAGTTGAAAAGCTACTAAAGATTCTCTTTATGTCGCTAACATGACATAGCCTGTGGCGGCCTCTGTATGGGCCAAATGATGACTGGCCCCTTGCTGTATGCGACTACACCTCTGTTGAGGACGGTGACATTATTCTCAATGATGATCTTCACCGAGACAGGGCGGTTGAAAACTGCCTTTTGCATCCAAATGCCGCGCATCGCTGGCACTACATTGCTGGCCAGACACCTGAGGATGTGCTGGTGTTTCGAACGGTCGACTCAAGGGGGAAACGCGCACGTGGGTTTATTAACTACTACTTTGAAATTCTACCCTATAGCTAACACTTTAAAATCTCAGGTGGCTTCCATTGTGCTGTTGAAAATCCGTTGTCACCGCCAGGCCAGTTGAGAAGTAGCATTGAGATTCGAGTTGTTGCTATCCGGTGAGCCTCCAGTAGGTAGGGTCAGCTTGAGCAGACTTGCCAATTTTGGAGATGGCATACCCCTATCAGCGTCCTCTGTGAGGCCTCGATCCGGGACCACATATATCACTATTTTGGGACCCTAAATATCAATGACTGAGGAGAAGTTGATTTCATCACGGGTGGGAGTTGGACGAAAGAGGGCCAATATAATATTCAGGAGTCTCGCATCAGACGTTTTATTCCAAGGCCTACAATTAGCCTGTCTAACGGCCTCAACTGCCTAAACTCCAAGATCAGTCAGCTTGACAACGCTGAGGCTGACCTGGTTAGTGCTACTAGGGGGAAGTCTTCCTCCTCCAATAATCAGCAAGTAGTTATCATCTTCCTTAAAAGTCATCAAGCTCCTCGTGTACGCATTAGGCTGAGGCGTAGCGTACTCGACCCACGATCCATCAGCACCAAGGTTCTTGTTCACGAAAATGGCAGACTGGCTTCCAGCGCTGACAATAATGCTGCCGTTGGCTCCGCCCACCTTGCTCCAGACGACGGATGGCGAGCTAACAGGACGGGTTCCCTTGTCGGAAACAAGGGAGTGACCTGGTGCGCTGAGGATGTTGAGGGGATCAGAGGAGAGACGGTAGTGGACACGGCAGCCGTCGGTACCGCAGACTTCATAAACGTAGATGTACTGGCCGTTGGGAAGGAGAGCGAGCTGGGGCATTCCAGGGCGGGCGGAATAGTTATTGTCGTCGACAACATCGTTGACAAGCTCGGACCACGAGAGGAGGTCCTTGGTGGTCTGGTGGACGAGCTTCTGGCCATACTTGGGGTCTCGCTGGTCGGAGTAATAGCAGACAAGCTCATCCTTGTACACCCTAGAAAGTTGTTAGCAACTGAACATAGGATACAATGGGAAGGGCACATACATCATGTAGGGCTCCCACACTGGGGTGAGTCCATTGTTAGGTCGAGCCTCGCCTCCCTCAGCGATAGAGCTCACAAACTTCCACGTCTTGCCGCCATCAGTGCTAACATAGACATCAATCTTGGTCTTGCTGAGATCCGTAGGGATACTGTTGCCGGAGCCAATAATTGTGCCCTTGGGAAAGTTTCCAATGGCTCGAGGCAGCTCGTACAGGTCAGGCTGGTATCTCAAGCCCCAGCCGTTAACCTGGTCCTCGATCTTTCCGATCTCAGTCCAGCTAACACCTCCATCAGTAGACTTGAAGATGGGAAAGTAGACCAGAGGTGGCTCGGGAGAGTAGTTCTCCCATGTTGACAGAAGTGATCCGTCAGAGAGCTCAATGGCACGGGCGTAGAGAACACGGGGATCCGTCCAGCCAGCATTGGAAGGAGGTGAAAAGATGACATTGTTGGAAAAGGTTGAGGTCGGAAGCGTGCGCTTCACAAGAGTAGGCGGCGCATTGTCAAGGGAGTTCGGGGCAGCGGCCGGGGCAGCAAAAACAGCAGGGAGGCTGAGAAGGCCCCCCAAGAACAGGGACTTGACGAGCATCTTGAAAGAGGGACTCAACGATGATGTTGTGTGTCCTGGATTGTTGATGTCTATGCCCTGATCTACTACTTATAGTAAACGAAGCCGTCATCTTATGACCTCGGCAAGTTAATAACACGAGAAACCTCGTGATGCCATACCCCTGACACCTCCGCATATGCCGTCTACCGACGCAACCACGGAGCTTAATCCCTCTAGCGCCAACACGCCAATGGTGCGGTAAATAAAAATGACGTTGACTCCCTAGTTCCGCATTTCCGCATTGAGCTGCAACCCCCTCTTCTTCTGGAAAACCTCCCCGGGAAAACATGTGATATCCTGGTAAACCTTCTGTAGTAGTGCGGGGCCCCGCGTGATGCGGAGAATGGAGTTGAAAACAAGCGCTCCAATCAGTCTTGAGAGGAGGTTATGGAAACTTTTTGGGGCTTGGCTGTGACTGGTCGGATAGAGGGGTTTATAGGGATCGGCGTCAGTCGATATCAACAAGGTTAGAGGGATATAGAGCGGAATAGTTACTCGAATGGTGAATAGCTTCATCCGCACCACTCGGGGAAACAGGAGCCGAAGTTGACATGGTCAGATTGTTAACCCCGCCAATGTGGGCGAAAGGAAGGAGTTGGTTGAAAACCTGTTGTTGGCTATATATCCGTAAGCCACCTCCGCAATTACTATGACTAGATAGGCCAGGGACTCTTTAGCATCCCCAAGCTTCTGAAGATGAAGTTCATTACCAATCTTGCACTTTGGTGCTCCGTTTACACGGCTGGAGTCCAGGCTTTCCAGAACCCTATTCGAAGACCTGGACCTGATCCTTCTGTGGTATATGCGGATGGATACTATCACCTGTACGTGTTATTCTTCTCTGGCAACAGGGCGCATCAAAAAGCAAGGGTTTGCGAGGCTTAAATATTAATAATTGCTAGAACATACACGACCTATAGCCGCATTGAGATCACAAAAGCAGCCAAGCTTGGAGATCTCATCAACGGAGAAACAAAGACGATATGGACCGACACCAACAGAACCCGCAGCGCAAACATGTGGGCACCAGAGATCCACAGAATCGATGACATCTGGTACATGTTCTACTCCAGCTGTGACGCATCCCTGCCGTGCTGCGACAGCTGCCAAACTCGAGTTCTAAAAGGTTGTGATGCTGCAGGTCCTTCAGACTGCGAGTACGAGCACCTGGCGGATCTTGTTCCTCCTAAGGGCAAACAGGGACAGGCAGATGGCAACTTTGCTTTTAGCATTGATGGAACTTACTTGGAGATCCCTAGCAAGGGGCGTTTCCATGTGTTGAGTATCATTAACAAGGATCTTTTGCAATCGATCGCTATTACGAGACTTGATACTGAGAATTGGACGGTTGATGGATGGAATGTCATTTCTATTCCGGATCAGCCTTGGGAGATGAACACGACCAACTCGAATCCTAACTCTATCACTGCTGTGAACGAAGCTCCTCATGTGAGTCATTCATGGTTCAGGATGATCAGAGAAATTTGTGCTGACAGAACAGCCTCTTTACCACGATGGAGAAATCTGGCTTTCTTACTCTGGATCTTACTGCGGGACGCCTAACTATGCCCTTGGACTCTTGCATTATAACGGCGGAGACCCCTTGGAGGCTTCATCATGGGACAAGATCGGTCCTGTGTTCTCTCAGGCGAACGGAAACTATGGGACTGGGCATAACTGCTTCTTTACTTCGCCAGATGGAAGCCAAATTTGGGTGAGTTCTCTGAGTCCCAGATGCCTCTTGTTCCAGCTAACAGCGAGACAGAATGCCTTCCACGCCACCAGCAACTCCCGAGGATCCTGCGGTGGGGACAGATATGCCCTTGCTCAGCTAGTGACTTTCAAGCCTGGCAAGACACCAGAGTTTGGTGTGCCGCAGCCCCTCTCTGCTGTGCTGGAGCCTCCCAGTGGAGAATAGTGTGGTCTATGATTCACTGGAAGATACGTGCTTAGCTGTCGAAAACCATTATCGAGCGAGACTTTGTGTATATCTTGTTTGTCTCCGCGTGAATAAACGTACAAAAAAGCATTTTCGCAAAACTGCCTGCAGCGTTCCGCAATGTTTATTTGACTTTGACTCTCACCGTTTTTTCGCAAATTGGGTTTGCGGATCAAGGTTTGCTGGCTTTGATCATATGCATGCTACATGTGGTGATTCATCTTCGTTTGTTTACTTTTCCTCAACACAAACAACCACGCGTTCGAACCTATCTTGCTAAATCACTACCATTACACTTCGCCTTCATGCAACTCCGAGAATCTCTTCGAAGCAGCACAAACAAGCATCATTTACATTACCAGAAGAAATGAACAACCAATCAACACCAAGGCCGCTCTTCGTTTACGGCACACTAAGGGCCTTGCCTCTTCTTGCCTGGACATTGACTGGTGATGCATCCAACATCAATACCGTCGCCCCTCTAGCTCGCCTAGCTAAAGTCCACGGCTACGCACGATACACTATAAAGAATCGCGACTATCCCGCTATTATCAAGCACACCGATGAAACCTCGACGGTGGACGGATACTTGCTTATGCTGCAAACAACATCCCAACGCAAGAAGCTGGACGACTTTGAGGGCGAGACCTACAAGGTCACAGCCGTGGCGGCGGAGCTGGAGGATGGGAGTATAGTTGATGCTGATATGTATGTTTGGGATGGGGATATAGAAGATGTCTCAACAGAGCCTTGGGAACTAGACACTTTCGTGAAGGAACGATTGGAGGATTGGATCGACCTATTTGATGGAATGGAGATGGTTGGGGAGGACTCGGACGTCTAGATCACGCGTTGGGACGGTATTCCCGCTACCTTTAAAGGAAAGCTTTTCACTCTATTCAACCACTGCTTAACCGAAGGGCCTTCGTCGTAACCTAAAAACCTCATCTGACGGAGCTTGGATTGAATCGCTTTGTAAAGGACTCAAGCGCCAACAGGTCCTTCTTCGAAACACTTGGCCGGATCCTCTGGAGGGCCTTAGCAAAATGCGTAACCCCAAGACGCATCTTGCCAGGCTCATCTGAAGAGCCATCTGCACAGCGCTTCTTACTAGTCTCAATGGCCCAGATGAGTGCCGCCTCTGCACAAAGACTGCGCAGGTCAGACCCCGAGTAACCCTCTGTTTCCCGACCCAAACTGTCAATGTTAACCAGGGGTTCCAACTCTTCGCCTTCAAGGAGTACACCTAGTATTTCCGAACGTGATTTCGTATCAGGAAGCCCGATTGGAATTTTCTGCGGTAGTCGACGTAAGAAAGCGTTGTCGAGGGAATCAGGACGATTGGTAGCGACAATAACGCACGGCGCCCTATCATTCTGCGCCAATCCGTCCATCTGTGTAAGAAATTGCGTTACTGTACTCCTCTCCCAAGTCCTCCTGGCCATGCAGCGATCGTAAAACAAAGAGTCCACTTCGTCAATGAAGAGGATGCAAGGATACAGCTTTTCCGCCAAGGTGAATGCTGCCTTGATATTCTTCTCAACCTCGCCAACATACTTGGATAGTAAACTAGCACCGTCAACACAAAGCATAGAGGCCCCAGATTCTTTCGCGATCGACCGTGTAAGATGCGTCTTTCCAGTTCCAGGAGGCCCGTATAGGAGTATCCCCTTGATACGAGCCTGGCTGAGCAACGACGCGGAAGACGTCGAGGGCGCAAGATATGCCGAGGATACTAGATGCAAGACGGTTTCTTTGAGCTCAGTATCGATGATGACTTGTGAATAACTCGAATGGATCTCGTCTTGCAGCCACCAAGGTTAGAAATGAAGCGTACCAGGCTGAGGAACTTTGCCTTGGCTTTCAACTTACCCGGGTTGATGACGCAATCCACCAGATTCTGCTCGGCCGAGTTACACTCTTGGCGAAGGGATGTCAGCTTGTCCTTCCAGGCCTGTCTTTGAGCCTCGACTGAATCCTCTTCGTCAATCACCCCTCCAACGTCTTCCTCATCCCGAGGCACTGGTTCGATCTTCTTGGCTGGCTTCTCATGCTTGTGAAGACCCAATCTCCACAGCACGAGCAGGATATCGGCCGCATCCAATTTCTCTTTCTCATAGGAGCGACCTTTCAGCTGTAGGAAGGCTTGATAAATATTCTCCCAGCTCCATTGCCCATTGCCAAAGCATTTCCCGGGTTCTTTGCATACCAGCTGCTTCCAGTCCGCGTGTGGATGAAGAAGTTCAAGATCAAACACATGAGACATACTCTGCCTCAAGATCCGCTTCAGTCTTCGGACGTTTACTGAGGCCATGTAATCGGGGTGCCGGCAGCGATCCTCCCTGTCGATGTTGAGCGGGCTTATCTCGTGAAGGGAAGATGGGGTCGCGCAAGTGTGATTATAAACAAGCTTCCACTGGAGTCTATCCCCGTTCATACAATGGTCGCAAGAGCAATCGACCCGGTTGGGCTCTGGGACGGTCATGACAACAGCGATGGTCTGGCCTTTTTCTCGTCGTTGTTGGATGGCATCACATAGGCGGCCCAGAAAGCGATGCCCGTATTGCTGGCTCAACATGGTCGACGCTTCGCGGACGTGGATTAAGACTGGGCCAGTTGATTCAGGTTGATAATTTCGTGGTGCTTCGGTTGATTCCCCGTCTTTCGTGGTGTCAACAGCCTGATTGTTTAGAATAGCGTCAAGGATCGTCGAGTAGCTCCTTTGCGTTTTTTCCCAGGCTTCTTTCTTGACGTTGGTGTCAGTCTCAGAAGATGACGAGAACCAGTGCTTAGCCAGGCTAAAAATGATCCGAATCCTTTTTCTTGTCCCTTTTTCTTATCAGGCTTGCTTTCCGAAGGATCAGTGGGAGTTTGGAGATCAAACTCAAGCCCCAAATCTTCAAGATCTTCGAAACCATATGATATCAGGGATGTGCCGAGCTCTTTTGCCAGGGCCTTGACGAGTTCGTCGAGAAAGTCAATAGAGACGGCTATTTCTCGAGTCTCGAAGATGACAAAGGACTGTTTTGAGTCTAGTCGACCTTCGGAGTCTCGCGCCAAAGCGGATGCCAGGATGTCGCGGAACATGGAGAAGGTCTCAGGGGATATCTGGCTTTTCGTAGGCCCTGGGGGTTGTCCTTCGGCTTTGTAGTTGCCAGCTTCATTTTGAGCCTTGATAGCTTTCGCTTCTTCGGCGTCGACGACCTCGATTTTTGGACGTAACTTGTCGAGGTCTTCTTTCAAGGTGATGTTGTGGTTGAGGAACCACTCTGGGAGTTGGAGCTTGTTGTCGCTCATGGTCAAGTTTGGTCACTGATGAGAATAGAATGAGACTGTCAACAATGCAAAAACGATACGATGGGGGATATTATATAGAAGAAAAACAAGAAGTATGCTTATTAAAAGAATCCTGGGAGCAATGACTTATTGCGGGTCTGCTGATGGATGCCTAGCTGGCTGCCTGGTTTGTTTTCACGATCTTAGCCTTGATTGGCTGGCCGTTTATTGATATGCATCTCCCAAACTAAAACATGCGAATTTTATGCCACTGAAAAGTCGGTAAACTTTATTTCCAGCCTAACGATATGCAGGCTGCTATGCATTTTTGATTAGGTTTCTTCTTTGCGTGTTGATTGTGTTTGTTGTTGCATGAAACTCGGTCCAAAGGGCCGTGATGGGTACTCAGAAACAATAAACAAATACTCCAAGACTCTATCAAATCTCTGTTCGGTAGCCTACATAATACCTACGAGTTCTCCAAGTCCTTCTCTAATAGAGCAACCACACCTGAGTATACCTCTTGGCAAAAGTCCTCACTCCCTGAACAGTAATTATCGCTGTGCAGCTCTCCTCCCAAACAACGTGTAACGGCGGTTCCATAGTTGGAGCTAGCCATCCGAATCTCGTCTAAAAGCTTGTGTGCGGTGGCATAATCAATGAGAGGGCCAGATTCCTCTTGGGTCCTGAATGACGCCAGAGTTCTTCCCCGAATGATCTCAATCAAAAAGCACCCCCAAAGACCACAAAGCTGGATTACAGAATGGCGGTGAAGTCTCTTTTCCCTTCCCAGCGCTTGCACTGCTGTTTCTCAGAAGAAAAGGTCTGGAGTAGATGGGATAGTTTCGCTTTTTGAGGAAGAAGATATCACTGTTGGTGAGAGTCTCTGGGAGCCAGGGGTTGCCGTGGAGCTGTAGAATACTCGATGAGACCACCACAGCCAGTTTCAAACGGTCTCGATAGGGCAAGTGAATTGAGTTGTCCTTTTGTTCAAGGATCTCCCTTAATGACATAACGGAGTGACAGGGTGTGTCTTGGTAGTCTGAGAACCGAACGGGAGAAAGGGAATACTCCTTCACTCCAAGGGCAAAGTTGTCGAGAATCGTTCCATATGAGCCGATGCCTGTTTGGTTGCCGCCAACCTTGATTCTCTGGCAGAGGCTGAGATGCCCCATTGCCGGCAACCCTACGCCTGGCGATGCACACGGCACGGACATGCTCAGGTTCATGGCCGCCATGCTGCTCTGCGTCTGGACGAGAAGGGTCGCGGAAGAGGATCCTCCTGATGAGCCGGAAAACCGAACGCTCTTCTTGCCCTGGCGTCTGCTCGGGGGAGCCGAAGAGACGGGCAACCCAGCTGAGAATGTCGCCCTCGCAGCTACCACGTTTGGTTTGGCCCAGATTTCTTCCCAAATTGTAGCGTTTTTGGGGGTCCTCAGTGTAGGAAAAGGCGATTTTGAACGTGGTCGAGCTCATAATCCTATCCTCATCATCTAGTGGAAATACTTCAGTCGTTCGGCTCTCCAGTCCAAGGCCAATATTGTGTCCGCAAGCACAGTTAAGGCTGGATCCCAAAGCACGATAGAGACTCTCCGACATTGAGCGAAGCAAGACGAAGAGCTTCCCGCGAGACCGGCCTCTTCTTGCGGGCTCGAGCTCCATGTTCCGATCTGTGAGGTTCTCAAGATTGGAGATGCTTTCCCTGATTTCAGTAAGGAGATCGGCATATTGTGAACGGCTTAGCGTAAACACGGCTCGCTTCAACCCCGAAACCATGCCATCTTTTTGTGAATCGATTCGTCTAGCCATCTCGTCAATCGTCGTCTTGAGATGGTTAATCGTAGCCTCGAAACTCTTGAAGCCTTTCCCAAGGCGGACCTGGATCTTGCGAAGAGTGTCTTCTTCCCTCCAAAGGTCTCCCATGGGGTTACTGGTCAAGGCTTCGATTCTGGAAGGAGGAACGAGCCCGATGAGGAGTTTCTCGCACACATTCTCCAGCTTTATCCTCTCCGTCTCCAGGTTCCGGATCAGGCTCTGCAGTTCGCGCCTGTATTTACGAAATCTCTGCAGCGTTGAAATGCCTGCACCATAGTTTTCGAGGGTGGAAATGACGAGGGGTATTGAGCCGAGCACGATACCCGCAATCTCGAATCCAGACATGATGGAAAGCGTGTCGAGGATGGTCTTGGAAGTTGGAAGGAGAGGTGGGATGAGATGCTCAAAATGAGGCTAGGCATGTCAGGCCTCAGCTCGAGCGGGGAAATCTGCACATTCAGATTAACACGTAAGCAGGTGACCTTTATTGGTAAAGAGAAAACCTCGTTGCGTCTTTATAGCCGCCCGGAAAAGAATACTCTGCCCAGCTGTCTGAAGATCCCTTACTTCGTCCGCCAGCCCTCCATCATGGAGGAGAGCATCGCCAGTCACGTCACATGCTGTCTTGACCTCTTCAGTAATGCCGTCGACGTTTCAGAAGCAAGTTCCCCGGGTCCCGAAGCATCATTCAACCGAAGCATCAGAGATGAACAAACCAGGTTCAAAGTCTGGTCTGGCAACATCGGAGCGCATCGCACGGGAATGAGCTCGCTCGATCATCGTCTGCGAGACTCTTCGAATATACGCAACCAGGTGGTGAACCTCCTTCTCGACCTAAACGGACTACTCGAAGACGCTATCGCCATCCTCACCGGGGAGGAACCCTCTTGGGATCAGATCAGTAATGATGGGGGTGTTTCCTTGGATCAAGATGATGACGACAGTGACTCTCCCGATACAGAGCTCGAACAGATTTCCATAGATGTCGCAGACGTCGTCAACTGTCTTCTTCGGTTAAGTGTGGCCATTCGAAATCCCGCACCTCACGATCGCTTTGTCGAATCACATTCGACCGACACTTCCCACTACGAACGATTCGACATTGAACATGTCTACTCAAAGTTCAAATCGATTGATCCAGGTCTCGCACAAAGACTGGGCAAGGCCATAAGTCGACGACGCCAGTTCTTCAAGTACAGGGAGGCTCATCGCATGAAACTATCACATGGTCTTGACTATCAGTATCTCGGAGATGCAGAGACAATTGCATCATCACTACCAGAGCACCTGAAGGATAAGGTCAGAACGGGCCAGATATCCCGGTTGCCAATCATCGAAGACAACTATTCCGACGCTGGAGTCTCCCAGACTTCGTATGCAACGTCTGCGGCAGATACCGAGCAACGCCGTGTTCCTCCACTACCAACAGAAGCCTCCAAGGGTCCCTTTGAGTGTCCTTTCTGCTTCACCATCATTGCTGCAACAGATAGAATTACCTGGAAGTAGGTCGACAAGGCACCTCGAGATTATGTAGTCCAGGCTAACCGACTGCAGGAAGCATGTCTATGGAGATCTCCGACCTTACGTGTGCCTGTATAAGAACTGCATGACTCCAGAAAAGGAATTTTCCCGACGGCATCAATGGATGGACCATGTGAAGCAAAATCACTGGAAGGTATACCCGTGCCCATTTACCTGCCACTTAACCTTTCCATCGAACTCAGAATGCACCAAGCATGTGTCTCAGAGTCATGCAGGAGCAGGCACACCACAGGAACTAGCTGCCATGATAAGCCTCAGCGAGCAGCCTCTGGATATTCGGTCCGGGATTTCTTGTCCCATTTGTGGTGTGAACCTGAACTCGGCTCGACGATATCAGAGTCACGTCGGTCGGCACCAGGAACAGCTGGCTCTCTTTGCTTTGCCTACATTGGAATCTAACGAGCAAGCTGATACTGAGGACGAAGGACAATCGGATGTTACGTCTATTGGGGCAAAATCTGATCACTCTGAGACACGTAGGAACGAAGACGCGCCAATGAAAGAGCCACCTTTGACCTCATCACCTCGAGAGATCCCAGATCATTCTGAGGTTCCTAATTATGGCAAGCAGAACGAATATTTTGTACCCCGTGATGGTATTGATCGAGAGGTCATCACGGCTGATATCTGCCTCCACCTGAGAAACGACGCTGTCGTGCGGCCGGGTCATTACGAGGTGAGTTTTGATGGAGGTGATCGAACCAAGGCAACCAATGACTGGATGCCTTTAATCCCCACGAGTCTTCAGGCCCGACATAGTGGAACTTCACGTTAACTCGATTCCACAGAATCCGCAAACTGGTCAGGTTGTACATGGATACTATATCACGACCTATGGAAATCTAACTCCCGTGCGATATACCTTCTATTCAAGGCTGAAATGGATGAGCTGATCGAGTTGTTAGCCCATGATTGAAGATTTGAAAGCAGATTCAGCTCGCTGGGACTCAGAGAGGCGCGCGCAAACGAGTCGTCAAGCTGGTGGAGGTAAATATGCCATGCTCAAAAAATAGGGATGTCTAACTCGCCTGTAGTCCAATACCGCCATTCGGAGACGCATCAGTCGCGTCAGGTACACGGCCCGACCGAAGGTTTGTACCAAGGCCCGCCTGACCCGAGGTACCCGGGAACCGGTGCTCCTGGTTATACAGCTGCTGCCGGTCCCTACCCCCTTCCTGGCATTGGTTCCGCTCCCGGCGCTACGAGTTCGAGATACTCAGATCAGAATCAATTCGGCGAATACCTTCAGAACCAACAGTTTCCCGCCTCATCTAATTTGAGCAACATCTATCATCCAGTGGACGGCTCACAGTCCAGTCATACAGGACAACAAAATGATCCTTTTCCACGTCCGCATGTGCCTGCGCGAAACTTCTACCGACGATAGGGCTAGCAACTCTCAGAAGAGGAGTGGACTACGCATGTCTATCCTACCTCGGTGAAGAGAGGCTAGAATAGAATTTGGGGTATTCGGAATGTATCTTTAGGTTTTCTAGGACGGTCGATTATGAGGGGAGCTATATTACATGAATGTGACGGACAACAATATCAGTGAGACAGGAATACACTGAATCTGAACCCTTAGCTAAACTTGACCGACAATGTACCAACCGGTGATTGACCTAACCGAAGACGAGACAGCGGGAATGGTCGCCACTCGCGGCAGATGAAGCGCACCCTTCTAGACGAGGGAATTACCGGAACATCGCATTGACCACGGTCAATCAGTATTCACAGACTTGGCGCAACCCTCCAGCGTCTCTCACGACCATCAATCAATCCGTTCTAGACCTTCGTGCTTGAGCGGAAAGACAGGATTGGTCCAAACCCTGACCGTGTGAGTGGAACCACGTGCGTTGTAGCTCGGCTTTAATACGACCACCAACGCTAGTTCAACGACACCAACGGCACACATGATCAAAGATAGCCCGTACATGAAGGAAGCTATATCTCGATTTTTCGCTTTCTCGTTTTTCTGTTTCCTTTGCGGCTTTTTTCTTTCTTTCTTTAACCGCGTGGTGTTGTGTTTCTCTGTTTAAGCCGGCAGTCAGCATGAAAGTCGCCGATATGTTGTGTGGCAAAAGCCGCGAGAACGACACAGAATACCAGCCACTTCGAGCATCGAGCCCTGGCCCGTGGCAAGCAGACACTGGGCTGACAAGACGAAAACCACGAATCTCGGGCGTTCGAAAAGTGTGGAAGAATTTGGGGTGGACAGTCGTGATAGTTACGGGCTTGGTCGGGTGAGTCTAGTGTTCCCCCTCACTTACCCGGCACCTGACGTTCTCTGTAGCGTGACTTTTTCCCTCGTGGTATTTGGCATCGAGCGGTACTTTGTCCATGCCTACGAGTCCTCAGGTCTTTCACTGGCCGATCCTTTTGAGGACACGAAAAATTCGACAGAGAGCGTCACACGATGGGTTAAGCGACTGTCCCCTCACGTCTCTCCTGCAATGGTTCACTCTCACAACGACTACTTGCGACCTCGCCCATTGTTCTCGGCTCTATCAGTGGGATGTGTGAGTGTTGAAGCCGATGTTTGGCGCAACAAGGAGGGAAATGAACTTTTGGTCGGCCACCACTGGTGGGATTTGACACCGAAAAGGACTCTCCGATCTCTTTACATCGACCCTCTTTTGCAAATACTGGACTCGATGAATGCTGCGCCTTTTGGTGATATCCAAGGGTCCCATGACCGCCCTGCTGGTGTCTTCGCAAACGACCCGAATAGGACACTGATCCTGTCCATTGACGTCAAGGATGACCCTGTAACAACTTGGCCGTTGGTCCTCGAGCAGCTGCAGCCTCTTCGAGAACGAAACTACTTGTCCCGGCACCAGAATATCTCCTCGTCAACGACGAATCAGACCTTCCAGTATGGTCCTCTCACTGTTGTGGGAACCGGGAACATTGTCAAGCGCCGGGACGTAAACATCGGCTCTGACCCCGAACGGTGGCGCCGCTATCACGACGTGTTTCTCGATGCCTCTCTCGACCTTCTGAGGCATCCAGGATATTGTGAGAAGAACGACACTTACTGTTTGGACGTCCAAGAAAACGAGTTCTACACGGCTTCGGTCTCTCTGTGGAGGGCAATCGGAACCCTCATGTTCGGTTTCAGCAGCTCTCAACTCAAAACGGTGCGGAGTCAAATCCAAACTGCCAAGCGACTGAATCTCAAGTCGCGGTACTGGGAGTTACCTGGCTGGCCGATTTCCTATCGCAACTACGTCTGGAAGATACTCGCCCGGGAAGGCATTGACCTGCTGAACGCCGATGATATTGTTAGTGCGGCGACTCAACACTGGAGTTCAAACGCTGTGAATGAGATGGTCTGGATGTGTGGTGTTGGCTCATTTTTGGCTGGCTTTTCCATTACTCTGGTTTTGCTTGGGAGGAGAATGATTTGGCGCGAGTTGTCGTTGAGATAGATTGAACTTTGGACCATATATACCCCTAGAGTAACTAGCTACGCGTTCAAGATACCAACTATACCCTATAGAGTTGTTTTCATCACCCGTCTAGAAAAAGGTTCCGGGGATTTGAAATGCACTGTATCTGAAGCGGCCTCGGCATTTATATCCGACGCTGTTCTAATAATAGCCACGTAAAGATTCTTTAATTTTGTTGATATTACGTAAAAATATACTAGTTTAGAATCTTGAGTGAAGTCTTCGTCATAAAGTGTAGCCACTAAGCAATTTGTACATGCATTGATGGTAGCTCAAAGTGAGGGCTCAATGTCCATGCATTTAAAATATCCTATCTGATTTGCTAGGTAATAACCACGCAACAAAGCTATCTACTATAAGTAGTAAATTTGTTTCTCGTTCATCTAGTCTATAAAGAACTTCGTTCTTCCCATGGATCAGGTACATGAAAATAAAATCTCCTACAACTCCAAATCCAGGCCTGAATGTGACGTTTGGCAGCTCATACCCTGGACCACATCAGATTTTCCGTTTCAGCAAATTGAAAAAGCCTGGTGGGTCAAGAGACCCTTATCGCGACTCACTGGTTGGCTAGAAGCATCCATTCTAAAGCCGCTGCTGCGAAGCGAGTGCCTGCCTTTTTGCAAGATAGCGAATCAAGGGCTCTAAATCAGAAGCTAGCAAGGGTCTATAGACCCACCAGGTTTTGACAATTTGCTGATTCGGTGCTGTAGATTAAGCAGATCGACATGATATGGCGTTGTGCCGACTGTGGGGCTTTGACCCGGCGGTATGCTTTGCTTCAGGTTAGGTCCTATCGTTTTGAAGCCAGGGCCACTGTGTTAGCATTGGGATATGATGCTATGATGTGCTGGAAATGTGTGTTCTTTATCATAGTTAAAGCCAGCATAACTGACAGACAAGATCGTCCAAGCTGTCCAAGCTCTAGAGGTACGATGACCGTAGAGGGTGTACATTAAGCCAGAAACACAATTAACCGCGTAAGCCACATGGTTTGAGAGGAGCTTCAGATCAGGTCTGATGTAATTGAATGTTAGATATCTATTGATGGATGACAAAGTCAAAACAGGTTAATAGGGCAAGAGATGAGACATAGAACCCCCAAACATAGTCCTATTACGCCATGATTAGATCCACTTGGAGTCTCAACCCTCGTCATCCGCGGCCAGCAGCCCATGGTAGTACTTCGCAAGGGTCTTGTGGGCTCGAAGGAGTTCCTTCACAGCACCACCATGACCTAAAGTGTTTGAGGCATCAAGGTACGGGATAGCAAGCTTTGCGTAGATGACTGTTTAAACACATGTTAGTGCGCTGTTTACAAACTCCAATTTGCCCCGAGAAGAGATACTCACCTTCACGAGGTGCATCACCAAATGTCTCCGAAGTCTCAGAAGGGAGGTTTACAAGGCCGGCCATGTATGCGACACCGATAGCAAAAGAGAGTGAAGCATCAGAGTCTCCCGCTGCGGCTTTCAGAGCGCTAAACTTGGTTTGGTCGAGGAAATCTTCTCCTGTCTGGGGCTGATTCTTCTTGCCATCCCTGGACTTTGAGCTTTTCACTTTAGCCTTGCTCAGAATATCCGAAGCAAATCGCAGCAGCTCCGCGGGACCAATGTCGGGGACTGAGACAGGAGGAGTAGGCGGGTTGGTTTCTGTTGCTCTTCGGATAAGGGCCTCGAACAAAGACTGGGCTACTGAGGAGGCTGGTGGTCGGTTAAAAGGATCGGGTTGTAGCCAGCTTAGAACCTGTGGAGCCAAATTATGGCCCTGCACATCTTGAGGTTGGAACGGCAAGTCCCCTGAGCGTAGCTTCTCTCGGATGCTGGTAGCCTGGGAGGAATCGATCCGAGACCTGACTACCCCGAAAGGCGCGCTTCTTGTGAGGAAACAAAGTATCACGGTGATCAAACTGATATTGATTCAGTTAGTACACTTCTTCATGTACAGTGAGAGCATGGGGATTACCTCCAAACATCTGACATCTTGGATCTCGATCCGATCTTCTCTGTTTCCGGTGCTTCGAACCGAACGTCTTGCTCTGCCTTGTTAGATACCTCCCATATCTAGTGGAAATGCCGATTGTTAAAAACTGCTTTGTTCAAGTCCAGGGGAAGGTATATTCTTACAGCTCGAGCCTGGGAGAGTCCAGTAAGTCTCGGCCGGATGTTTCCATCGGCAGTCTCAACAATGCACACAGATAAATGAGAAAGACTCTTGATCAAGATGCCCACTCTATGAAGAGTTGAAACTGTTGTTGCCAGTTCATGTATGAATCGCAACCCTTGCAGTTCAGAAATGGTAGCAAGACGACCGGTTGTTGCGGCTTCTTGGATGGACTGGTGAGATGCCATGTCCTCCATGACGGCATACTTGCTCCCATCCAACTCAACTATAGCATAGAACTGCTGCACTAGAGCCACGTTTCCCATCTGTTGGTATATCTGGACGACATGGGGAAGCTTCTCAAAGTGCGTGTGTGCGATCTTCTCAAAGGTAACTCGTAGCCCTTGATACTCGCCAGTTATGGGAACTGTCGCTCCATCGACGGCTTCAGTTGACAGAATCGCTACTCTAGGATCTGGAAGTGTGACAATATCGAGACCTATTGGCGGGAGCGGCACAAGAGATCTCATTAGCTGCTGCGACTTTGTGAGATCTGCCTCTAAGCCCCGGATCCGGTCTAGAAACTGGCTTCTTTCGGCGTCATGGTCGTTTGCCACTAGCTCAAGCTGAACGAGCTGTGACTGCATGGTGGTTAATTGCCGCGTTACCTGAGTCGACGACGACTTGACTTTGATCTATGAAGATTCAATCAGTATCCCAACTGGACCAGAAGACCGTCTCAACCCACCAAGAGCTCCGTCCCAAACGCTTGTTGCACACTTTCCAGTCTGGACTTGAGACTTTTGAACTTGTGCTGAACAAACACCTCCCAACCGACATGAAGAGCGGACCAGCCTCGGCATTCGGCCACGGCGAGATGGACGTCGCGGAGACAGCTCTGAAACTCGTTCCTAGCTTGCGTGTCTTTGAGGTCGGCTTCATGATTCAAGAAGGCCATGGACAAACTGATGCACATATTGCTGAGTTCAAGACATTGTCTCCTAAAGTTCTTTGCTTCTCTGGCCTTCTCGACGATGGCACCGAGGGCCTCGATCAGCGCCGTTGCATTCTGGAGAACGGCTGTTTGAGCGCCTAGAATAGCGAGAGCCTCCATAGTCTCTGCAGGGATGAAGGTTCTGGGGTCTTGGGTCACACGTCAATTAAGTTCCTCGGCAACGTGTAGGCATACGTATGTTGACGTGAGGGGCCTCGACGCCCAAGATGACGCCCAGGCTGTATACGGCACACTGCATGCGCCACCACGTGATGCAGAGCCTCGTTCACATTCAGCTCAGAATTAGGCTGCAACTTGACTTTGGGTGGAAGCCTGACCTTGACATCTCGTTAAGAGGGTCGAACAAGTCTCCAATGTCCCTCGTGGAGCCGTGTCTGTCGAGATCCCCGACCCGTGGCCCACTTAAGATGGCCATCACTGACTTTTTCCTCTGGCGAGTGAGCACTCCAACTGTCTCTCGCCAGGTCTTGAAATGCCTCGTCAGCTCTCTTGAAGCGGCAAGAGACGGCGAGGACATTAGAGATAAATTTCAACACGTCCTGGTTCTTCGACTTGTCCCCTTTGAACGCCGCCTTCTCACTTCCATACTTGAACTTGTCACTCCCGATGTTCGCGCAGCAGCCATGACTCCCTCTGTCCCACTCGACGTACTAGCGACTCATATGTTCTTCAAGTGGTCATGGACATCAGCGGTGCTGCGGCAGATCCACGTCGAGTTTGAATCAGACGTCCTCCAGAACATGCACGGCGGAAAACAAACGGCTGCCTTTGACATGGTCAAGGAAATGCTCAGAAGCAGACATACCCGCGTTGCCTCTGACAGACGCTACTACCGAACGGAGCAGCTTGTTCAGGATAACCAAGACTTCATCTCGCAGCTTGGCGAGATTAACGCAGATCATATCAACGTCGCACCCCATGCTGAGGACCTTGTTTTGTGGAGAATGGTCGCTCTCTTGCTTGTCCGCAACCTAGACCTGATGAGAGAGTGGAAGGGATTTCGCACCATTGTCGGTCTTTACTCTCGTTCCAAGTCTCTGCAGCAGGGTTTAGGGAGTCAATATGAGCTGGCCACTGAGAGTGACGATCTCCTGAACCCACTTCTAGCGACCACTTTTGCAGAAACTCTCTATCAAGAGCTTGGCGTCCACCAGGCTGTTTTTAATTCCGACCCCTCAGCGTTCCCTGAAGTGGACGGGAATCCACAGCTTGGAGAACTTGTCAGAAGTGCCAAGTCAACCTTGGCTGTGGATCTCATGACGGAAACAGTCGATGTCTGGGATGTATGGATCTTTGAGAGACTCTTCCGTTTGCACTTGAGTGGCACTCAGCACCCACCGTTGAATTTTCCGACGGAAGATTTTCTCGTTTGCCAGTCTGTTTCAACACATTGGGAGTCAGTCCACGTTGAGTTGAAGAGAGAGGGAAAAAGAGGCAACAGTTCTATTCCCCAAGAAGAAGTTTGACATGGAAGCCCAGGTACGAAACAGTTAAGCGAGTCAAGACCAATACTGACCACACGACAGAGACCTAGATATGAATTTATTCAACTCGATCAATTTGAAACGGTATGTTATTTGTCGATTCATGTTGTTTGGCAAGGCCAAATCTAATACTACTCAATAGATCGCGCTTGAATATGAGCATCGGGTCCATGATATGACCATCTCAAGCCCCTCCAGCTTTCTCCCATTGATTAACTGGGGCGATCTACATTCAGTTACTCCTCAGCAAGCCCAAGCTGCGGTAGATGCTCTAGGGCTTCCAACGTCCTTCTTCTCTGAGGGAGAGCTGAAGATTTGGCTCAGTTCTAATCGCTCTAGGTCTTCAAATCTCCTGTATGTGAATGAAGACCTTTACTGTCGTCATATCCAGGAAGACTATGACTATCCGGGTTACTTCCTGAACGGGGGTGTGCTTGTCAGATGTCGAGACTTGAACAAGACTCCATTTGCCGAAGAGATGAAAGAGTTTTGGACCGACTGGGTGAGTACCTACACGCCAAACCACCCCCTCTCGAAGCCTACCTTCTAAGCAGATCTAGAACGACGTCGCCGTAACACGAGACCAAGACACAAGCCAATTCCTTCTTGTCGAAACACTTCCAGGGATCAAAGCGCGACAACTGAAGCGGACAAGCTCAGACTCGGGACCAATTGTCTACTTCGACTTTAAATGGAGACACCGATTGGAGCTAGACACTCAACGAAGAGACCTAAAAGCGCTCCTCGGGGAACATTTCAAGCCCTCATACTGCGACTTTCTTCTTTACATCGATGCTTCCGAGCTTGATCTTTCAAATGCACGGTTCATTGGTGAAGGCAGCTTTGGCAGAGTTCATTGTGTATCCTGGAAGAAAAAGCCTATCGAGGTGAGTCTGGACCACGTTGAAGAGCAGGTAGGCCAGGTTGCCATCAAGGTGTCCCATGCACGCCTAAACAAGGATTTCGAGTCAGATGCCAAGTTCTTTGCCGAGGTGAGCCTCCCCTACCCTTACCCACAATACAGTAGCTCACCCAGTGATGATAGCTCGCCACGTCATACCAGGCTCTGTCAGGAAATGGGAATCTCGCAGGTTTTGTCCGGCTTTTTGGAATAACAAAAGTCTTGGTAGACCCAGACACCGGACACATGTACGATCCTCAGATTGGGAATGCTTCAGGCTACCAAACTCGACTGGCGTTGGTGTTTGACTATGCCAGCGGGGGGAACATGATCGATTTTCTGGCAAATGAGCTGATGCAAGACGATTTCTATGAGGTTTGGGGGAATCTCTGCACTTACTTTGCAGATATTGCGAGGGCATTGAAGGATATCCACAGTCGTGGAATCATGCACAGGTGAGAGTTGATCATGACACTTGAATGGACTGCATTGACATGAACACAGAGATCTTCACCAAGGCAATGTCCTGGTTCAAACCGAAGTAAAGCCCGACGACATCGAGTCATACGTTCTCATTTCAGACCTGGGAGAAGGCAAAGCTCTCGATCCAAACTCGGCATCAGAATATGCAGCCCCCGAGATCTCTGACGGAACATACACAGCGTCATCAGACATCTTCGCATGGGCCCAGCTTTGCATCGAAGCCATCCGGGTGAGCCACAATAGGCTTGTCTGGGAAGACGGACAAGTCCGCTATCCGAAGCGGTTAATGATAATTCTTGAAACTTGTCTCTCGGCTGAGCCAGAAGAGCGACTCTCGGCTGCTAAGCTTGCCGATATGATTCAGGATGTTTCGTTGGAGATGATTCGAGAGGAGAAGGCTTCTGGTGTTGAGTGGTTCTTGGGGAGCTATAAGCTTCCCATTGTGGCGAAACGGCTGTCGACATCTTTGGAATTGTCTGATGCTTGGTTTAAGTCGAGTTGATTCATGGTCTCCGGGCTGTAAAACATTAGGGCTATTTTTCTTCGCAAACAGTGATCTCACACTAGAGCTCCCTACTCCAAGGAACAAATTTTCCTTTATTTATCTCGTCCACACAACATGATGCGTCTCACTAGGGATTATCTAGGTAACAAAAACTCCGCCAACTCCGTATCCATCTCTGAATGTGACTTGTGACAACCCCTTCCCTACAGATCGCTCATATAGGAATTCACAATTGAAAAAAGAAAACATGACCTCTGGGCTCTACCACTCACTCGACTTCTGATCCCAGAACATTTCTAAACAACAGGCTTGAATATCAATGACTGCAGACGATAGTCGTATTCAGATCGCCACAAATGCCCTCCTCGTATTAGGGGTGCCAAAGGGAAGCGGGGGATGCCTTGAACTGGAATTTCCCTCTCGCCTTCAAAAACCCGAAACGAATCTTGTGAAAGCTCCCCAGAGTCCCCGCCTCGAAGGTGGTTCACGCGGCGCTACAGAACGGGCATGAACCTTGGCTCTGACAGTACCTCCAGTAGGTTCTCTAGGAAACGATCCTGGGATCGGTTCATAAGAAGGAACAGTGTTCATCGGAGCCGAAGGTCCCTCCCCAAGATCTGAATTGTGTCGTTGTGCAGTTCGGGACTGCTTTCTCTCTCGTTGACGACGGAAGTGCGCCCCTCCTGCAACATTGCAAGACCGTTCTCGATGTGTAGAGTCAGCCGCCCTCTCCTGGATATTGACAATGTTTCGGAGGTCATTTCCGAAATGAGGTAGGCCGTATAGGCTCTCAACCAACTGTGCCACACCTGTATCGTCCAGGAGCTTGGACTCGTCGCCCTGCTTCATGGCCTTCTCAAGTACATCTACCCTTTGAAGATACTCTGCTTTCTCCTTCTCAAGTTTCTTATGACGCTGGTTTGATCCACCGACCTTCATCTTCTGCCTCTCCTGATCCATTAGCATGTCGAGGTACTCGATCGTAGCGTCGTTGTAGGGTGTGATGGCATGTCTCTTGAGGAAGAAGCCAAACTGGATGGCCGCTTCTTGGACTTGTCGGTGTTCAAGCTTGAACTCCTCAATAGCCTCTTTCTTCATCCGGATTGCTTCCTCCCTGAGTTGGATGTTGTCGGCGTTCTTGATTAGATCCCTGTCTGTTGCTTCATCTCGGTGCTGATAAGTCGTTGGTACATACTTGTAGTAGATGTGCATATGGTCCATCCAACTGTGACCACACCCATTGCACATGCCAGCTAGATCCATCGCCTGGCATTTCTGCAATTCAGGGTGACCTTTTTTGTTGCGATCGACGCTCGTCAACCAGCAGCGATCGTGACAGACCGTCTTGTAGATTGTCGTGGCCTCAGTGTCTGTTCTGCCTTCGAAATCGGTGCGGATCTCGACACAATTGTCGTGTGTGCAGACTGTCTGTGGGTTGTCTACCTTCTCTGACCTGAGAGTCTCCTTTTGGACAAAGAGGCGCTGCTGAAGTTGTTGCCGCGTGAGTTCAAAGTCTCGAAGCTCCTTGATGGCATCATCATTCACGTCGATGCTCAATCTGATCTTCTCAGCAATAAAGGTCATTGGCTCCGTGAGTCGATGAATCGTGTTTCGAGTTTCGTTGAGGTTGATGGTGCTGCGCACTTGATGAGGAGTGATGCCCTGGCAGTGCTTAACGAGCCGCTCGCACTCTCCAACCGAGTATTCCCAGCTGCGACGGTTTTCTTCCAGGTGACCAAGGTCAATGCCCTTCTTTTTGGCAGCAAGGTATCGGAAGCTTTCCGAGTCGAAGCAGTACACATTGTTCTCGAATAAACCCATGTTGACTTCTTCGTACTCGGATAGGAGGGCATTCAATGGCTTGAAAGTATCGCCAGGCCTGTAATTGGAGCCACGGGTGTTTGTGAATCCGAAGACAATGTTGTTCGCAGCATTGCGATGGAGATGTGTCAAAAGCTGTTTGATGCAGAATCTGAACATGACGGTCAATCGAGCGGCATTTGGCTTCAAAAGGATGAGAACCCCGTGAAGGTTGTTGTAAGTCCGCAAGACGGTCAAGATGTCGTTCATGTTGGAATTGTCCTGATCAACACCACGAGTATCTCCAATCCCAGGCGTGTCGATAAGACGGACTCGAGTCTTGCCAATATTGACAGTATACACCTCAGTCGACTGCGTGGCTGATTGACCTCCAGAACCATCCTTCTCTGACTGACTTGAGCCAATCTTGATCTCCGTTTCAACAAATTTGCCGTCAACGGCAGTTTGTGTCTGAAAGGAGCAAGGAATGACGCATTTGAGATCCTCGGCGGCCAAGGCGTCGTCGATTGATTCATACGAGAGATAGTTGATGAAAGCGTTGATCCATGTCGATTTCCCAACTCCCGTCTCTCCTAGGATCAGGACGTTGAGGTCTTCGAATGGCTCTAGGGCCTTGAGCTTCCGAAGAAGCTCCAAACGGTTATACCTTTCCCAGTCTGAGCCATGTTTCGGGTCGTTGCACTGAAATTCCCACTTGTGGTAGGGGCTCGCTCCGCAATCGCAGTATAGCAAGTCATCCATAACACCGTATTCGACTGTCGACTGGCAAGAGCCACAGATCCAGTTGCATTGCAGCTTCTGGTCACAGCCGTGGTGGGGACAGGGAATCTTGACTGCTCTTCTGTCGAGAGGTTTGCTGTTCATAGAGCGATCCACCGCGTTGTCGGCAACGCGCATCACACAGTTGGCGGCCAAGACCTTGCGTGTCTCTATAATGTCCTCGCTGATGACTCGTCCTCTGCGTAAGTGTGAAATGTAGGGTCTCTCTAGGAAAGTGCCGTGAGTATCGTGGTCAACCGCGTCTTGGTCAACAGCGATGGCGAGTTTGTGATGAGACTGATCTCCAAGTATGTCTAGAAATGCTGCAAGATTCTCTTCCCACACGTCGGAATTATGACGGACATGGTCGTTGAAGTAAAAAGACAAAAGTGTCGTCATGCTGAATTCCGTGCAACAAGGCAGATACCGACGGGCCCGTGTGGCCAACGAGATGTGCACCCTCATTTCTGAGGAGATCTTGAAAATCCATCTTGTCTTCGTATGCCATGTTAGACAGAATATTTTCAGACGAGTCGTCTCCAATCAACTCTGTGAGTCGGGTCCAAAGTTGCTGCTCATTCGCCTTGCCGCTTCGAACGTCCTTAACCATGCTAGCAAAGTGAGTTTCTAGTATGTCTTCCAGAGTTTTGATCCTCGTGAGAAGTTGCGCAATGGCATCAATGTGTTCAGGCGGAACACAGGCTTGATGAGTCTGCAGTCGATCGAAATAGTCACCAAGTCGTTGGATTGCATCTCGGATATCGTCAAATAGCTGCACACATCTTTGGGCGCAGTCAGGTCCCAGCTGGCGGTAGGTAAGGTCGGCCTTGATGTCCATTATCCGCAACACGGCGAGCAGAGAGAGTGGCATAAGGGTGTAGACCAGTGGCTGGCCCTTTCCGTCACCAGTTCTGGCGATATCGCCAGCTATGTTCTTGATGAAATTCTGGGCATCGGCAAAGTCGATCAGCGAGAGAGCGTTGGCGAGGTTGTCTCCGAATACGGTTATTTCGGCAGAATTTCCAGGTTGAGTATGGGCCGCATCTTCGACTCGTGACAGTCCAGCTGTTTTGAGCAAAGACATCTGTGCCTCTAGGTTACTAGAAACCTGGCTTCTGTCTTCAGATGGATCAAGTTGTTGCTTGGCGGTGAACACGTAGCGCGCACCCCAGCGAACACCAGTCACAACATGAGTAGCGACACCACTGTCCAAAGCGTTGGGCGTGACTCGTTCTTTAATGCCACGGGCAGTGAGGTTAATCTCTTCTCCTACAGTCGTGAGATCGTAGAGCAAAGAAGACTGCACAGCATGGTTCGTGTCGCGTTTGTCGAATAGGTATAGGCCGGATCCCTCCACTTTGGCAAGTCCGGCTAGGACGCTGATGCCTAGTTCGCCATCGATTTCAAATGCATCGAACTTCTCTGCGAAGGTGTCCCCATTGATGACTTTGATGTCGCCTGGTTCGTGTTGGGTGTTCACCACGGCATCGGGAGGAAGTGGTTCGTCGAATAGGGACAATGGGAGGAAGACGTCGCTGCGAGCATCATATAGACTTCCCAGCGCGGCAACTTGTCCCAGAGCCGGGCGTTTGAGGATAGGAGATGCCATTCTGTCGAGGAGGTGTAAGATTGTGTTGAGGAGATGTAGAAGTAAATGGTCAAGTATGAAAATATGCAGATAATAAATGCAGGCAGATACTATGAGTGAGGATTGACGGGGAGAGTGAAGGTGAAAGATGAGAGTGAATGCAGACGAGGAGAACCAAAGAGTTTAAAGCAATGAAATTGCGGTAGAGGGTGAGACTGCAGATAAACAATGAGATTGAAAGTAGATGAATGAAATGAAACGAGGTGAAGTAATTGCAGGCAACTAAATGAACGTGACAGACCTTAATATGAAGATGCCAACCAACTCCCAGGTTTAAAGCCAGTGTCGTACGCGATCCTACTTTGGAGATACCGCCGGCGCCGCCATTCCTAATTTGCAAGCGAGGTCCTTTGTGACATAGCCACAGGATACAGTTTCATCAAATGGCCAACACCAACAAGGCCCACAGTTTGCTATATTAAAAACGAGTTGTTGGTTTGTCTTGCACAAATATGCATGTTGGTTGTTAGTTTCCTACACCTGAAACAATGCGGGCGGGAAGCAGCTTACCAAACTGGCATGGTCTCTAATAAGCATCGGTCTTATTTTTCATTGCAAAATGGGACCTACTGTGGGCAGTGCAAACACCTAGGCTTCATCTGGTAACTGCGTTGGTTTCACAGCTCGTCCTGGGCATCATGAGCCCAGAGGCACGGAAACGTCCAAAAATGCTAGGAGGTCAAAGGTATGCTTAACTAAACAAGATAGGCACAAAGCGGTTACAATCATATCCCAAGTCAGGTTTCCGAAACATCCGTGTGAGCTTGATGATGGCTTCATGGCTGCACAAGGCGCCCCATCATAGGGTCCGAGCAAGGCTGTCCTCGCCTCTCCCCATTGTTCCATTAGCCGCCGAGCCGTCCAATAACATCTACGACATATCCCAGTGACAGTTTAGCGCTTGTCAACTCATCGTCACTAAAAGAGTTTTCTCCAACACTGTGGCTCATCCGGAATCAAGTTCTAAAATCCATCCATAAGAACGCATAATCGGGTACTGAGATTAGACACTTTTAGCTGAGAAATGAATTTTATGAACTTGATGATGCTGTCAAAAGAGCGGAAGAAAAACGCCAATCCGTCCCCGTTTTAATTACTCTCTCTCTTCCGCCTCCATGTTGCAAATTTGCCAAAAATAGACCTCAAATTCATTCTTGAACCCTCTGAGGAGGCCAGTCATGCTGTGACTTTCTTTGTCTGGGCCAGCCGCTTCTTCTTGGTTTCGCTTGCGCCTCCAAAACTTGGAAGACCCATACCCGAACTCTCGCATAAGTGCAAGCACCTCCTGAAAAAACTTTACTGTCTCTGGGTTGTCATCAATCGAGATGAGAACGGATAGGGCCTCGCAGATCGGTTGGCCGAAGACCGCTTTGTACCGGTACGGACTCGTCTCTAGGATAAATCGGATGATCTCTAGTCTACCCACCATATAGGAATTATCGCCTATGCCAGGGCGAGGCGCGAAATTGCGTCTGATGCCAATGTTCGCTATGAAGATGGCGCTCTCTAGAATGGAAATTCTACCCTTCTTTGGGATGAGAAGGGAGGGATCGTCTTGTAGCTTCTTTTTGACGTAGTCGATGAAGCCGGTGCTGGCAGCGAATCCGACAAAGCAGTTTTCAGCCGTGAAACTTTGGCTGAAATGTGGCGCGAGTCATCGCGCGGCGAAACATCCGTTCGCTGTTGATCCGTCTGGCCCAGCCCTCCAGTTTTGGGGATGGTAAGTTTGATCTCCCTTGGAAATGCTGTCTACCAGCTTCTCAACGTTCTCCATGGCCTGGATGAGCCGGGCGCTGAGCTGGCTCATGCGGTCTGCTGTGGCGGTGCGGTAGAGCTCAGTTATGCCTTTAAACAAGATATGGTCAATGTAGGTAGGTATTCCGGACTCTTCTAGAGGCTTAATTTCCTGCATCACCGTTTGGTACTGGACGCAGGCGTCTAGTAGGTTTAGTCTTGGCTCAAAGTCTCGTGGTGCCTTTGACCAGATTTCGGCTTTCGTTAAATCGTCTTTGATCCAATCTGCCGCTGATCGATGGAGGAACCGAACTTCGCCCCCTACCAGCTCACATATGCCTCTTGTATGGCCGTCCAGAATTCTTTTCATGACACCATGGATACTCGCATTGACGAGGACTTGCGGGTTGGGATTGTCCTCCGTGGCAAGCCAAACGACCTCTGCCCTGCAGTAGCTCCATGGATCGGCGCAGATCTGTAAGATCTTGGAGGACCGACGCTGTCTCTCAGCTGGGATCGATCGCCATATTGTATTATACAGCCCGGTGATGTCGTCGGGGATCTCGGAGAGTTTTCGTCTGAGGTCGGCTAAGGATGGATTGTCAACCAGGGTTGAGAGGAGATTCCGGACGACGAGGTTGACCCAGAGGAACACGCCTTGGGCTTTCTCGATAATCTCTTTAATGATGCTTGTTGCGTCATCGTCAAACACTTCCTTGAGCTCTTGAAACGCGATGCTTCTGTTGAACTCTGTGCGGACAAAGTGCTCAATATCCCTCCCCGAGAGGTTCTGCATTGTGAGAGAGGGTTCTAGCCCGAATGCATCCGCAAACACGTTCCACGGGCGACTTGAGACGCAGATCTTAATGCCGTAGCTTGTTGCAACATGTCGTATCAGGTTGATTAGGAGATCGGGAGATTCTTTAGGCTCTTTGAACTCGTCGAGGCCGTCGATGAATAGGGCTAGTCGGAACTCCTGACCATGCAATGAGCAGAGAATATCAAAGGACTCTTTCAACTCCTTCCAGGCCCACTCTGGCGGAACGGTACTGCCTCCTAGTAAGTTGTACAGTGCCCATCGCCGGGGTGCCACGGTAGGGATGAGTTCTGGTCTGGCTTCCAAGCACTGGTGAAGAAGTGTCCGAAGGAGGCCTTCTCGTGACGTTTCCAACTCGGAGCCTGGGTTCCAGAAGAAGAAACCGGCCTGCAAGCAGGGGAGATCTCCCGCGTATTCCTGGAGGTGAGTGCGCAAGTCCGGATTCTCGATGATGTATTTCATCAACGTGGACTTGCCAGAACCTGGCTTTCCAGTGATCCAGTAGATGTTTTTGTCTCCTTGCTTCAACCAACTTGGGAAGCTTGGCCATTTTAGCTGCTCGCCATTCTCGTCCGTCTCCGAATCTCGAAAGATCCAACTGCAGGTGCTCGCATATGCTTCAGGTATGGCCTCCTTTCTGGAGTTGATCTCCGGGAAAAAGAGACTTTGCAAGATCCTCGACCTGATGAGGGAGTGATTGACGTTGGCACGGGGGCCTGATTGGGAGTCATTGAACAGGTTTCCCCCGTAGCTAGCTTCCCATGACTTCCAGTCTATCCCCCAGAGGATATCAACGAGATCGCCATGCATACGGTTGAGGCCGCCTAGGTTATCCCGCGCTGTCATTTGTGCGAGTTCCTTGGCGAACTGGTGAGTGGTATTGTCGCGGCTGTCGAGTTTCTCGGTGATCTGATCTAGTCGGTCCTTCAACTCCATGTGTCTCTGACCATCTTGTTTTGACTCAGACCTATGATCATGTTAAATGGACACTAAAATTATACATTAAAATCTTACAAGACGGAAATAATTGCTGCGAAGGTGATTTGAGAACGAATCTCTGTCAATTCCTCCCTCAAAGATTCAATTTCGCCCTTCTTCCACACTGCCTTGAGGGCAGATGCGAAACTGTTGGCGGCTGTGCTGATTCTGCCATTTCCAGACCGACTTGCCTGCAAATCGCGGATGGCTGAATGCAGCTTGTCGCTAGCTTCGACGCATCGCACCGAGAGGTTCTGTAGAGTCCTGTCCGATGAAGAAGTCGCACTAGGCGCTGATTGAAGGCGATCTTGAAGTTGCTTCCCAAGGCAGTTCAGCTCGTCCGACAGGGTTGATAGCCTCACGTCGCGTGCGGTGTGACCAGATGCCGACTGATAGATTTCGTAGGTGCTGGAGAGGAGACGACTGCCAAAGTCGACGATGCCGATGATGGCGGATGCCGTCTGGAGGGCCGTTATGGGATCCATGATGGATTGATGTGAGGGCAACACAATTTTGAGAGAGCAAAAACAACGGGAAGACAGGAAAACAAAAGGAAGAGGGGCCTAATTTCTCCATTGGGCTGCGGAGGGTAGAGGGCGAACAACGCAGCCTTGTGAGGCTGATGAGCCCAAGCCGCCACTTGAACAGGGATCGTGCAGCTGCTCAGCCCCAACAAGGCAACACAAGGCATATTGGAAGGTTGAATTGATGATTTAAGGAGAATGGCTCTGTTGCTCGCTCTGTTCAGATTCAAGTGGTTGTTGTAACCCAAGATAGTGTCAAGACTAGGGGGCTCGGGGGGTCCATAACAGATGAGATTAGACGCTAAGGACGTCTCTCCGGTAAAAGAACAGCCGTATCTATGATAGCAAGACATGAAAGCGTTCAAAAAGGTTGAAAAACGTCATTATTCTCACCTGAGCAAGTCTTGGATAGGTGATCAAGGGGCAAAAACACCAAAAAAGACAAACCCTGTGTAACACAGGTGGCTGGATCTCCGTGACAAGCTTGCATACTGACCACTATACTACGGAAGATCGCCAAGTGTTGATGCACTTGGTGTAGCAGGGGGTGTAGTGGCGTCGGCCTCAATTTGAGAACTATATTCCCATCGTGAGAACCTGGCAACAGAAAAAACAGCCTCTCGTTCTTTCTCTTCCTAAAATCCTCACACGCTTCCCCCACTTTACTGCTGGGCTATATCTCCCTGTTGCTGGTCATTATAACACCAGGCCTCCTTTATATCTTCTTCGAGGAAACTGCCATTTAACTCATCTGCTTACCCGACTTTTCCGACAGTCCAACCCTACAGTCCAAGACTGGCTCCGGGACTAGTATCTGCCTCAGCACCTAGTCGCGAATGATTCCAGAGACCTTGAGACGCACCCTATTTAAGATACTTAACCTCATAGCATACCCAAAGGTAGATCAAGGCAACCCAACAAGAGATATACGGTTCTCAATACAATCAAGCCATCATGAAGCGGTACATTATCATTCCCGTTGCTAACCTCCGGATGAACTCTATTTTTGAGTAGCACCTTGTTGAAATATTCATTTCTGAGCTAAACTACGGGCTAGTACATCGTAACTAACCTCCTATCTTAATCATTCATATTAGATCCACTCTCCAGTGGTATCCTCACTCCCCCCTCCCGGGTCTCTGCATTTGTCCAAATCATCCCGTTTAGTTCTCTTGGTCCGGCTATCGAATGGTAGGCTCTCGAAGTCTTGATGCCTGCTCATGGGGGTAAGAGGCACTTCAGTCTGATATTTAAAGTCCTTGTCATCCACCTTGGCCTTGTTCGTGGCAAGGTAGCTTGCAACGGCTCGATGGCCCCGTTCGACTGCCAGATGAAGTGATGTCTCCCCTCTCCAGCTTCGAGCCTCTATCTGGGCTCCTTTTCTAACGAGGATCTCGACAACGTCTCCATGCCCGTTTGCGGCGGAAAGATGCAGAGGCGTCCAGTCGACAAGATCTCGGGCGTTCACATCGGCTTCATACCGAAGTAGTTGCTTGCAGGCTTCAGCATTGCCCTTTGCTGCGCAGTAATGGAGCGGTGTCCAGTGGAACACGTCCTGTTGATCTATGCTCTGCCCTTGTTTCAGAGCTGCCCTGATGCCTTTAGAAAGGTTTCCGCTGGGCTTTTCATAGAGGCGGTGCAACTCGCTGTACCCAAAGGCCTGGGGATATTCCGTGAATGTCTCCGGGGGAGTCGTCTTGAACTCTCCTAGGGTGTCCCATCGCCACTCACGACCTTGTTCTTCATACAATGTCCGTAGACATGACAGAATTGACCAGGTCTCGGGATCCTCGCTGGGACCAAGCCATTGTGTGATCTTGTCCTCGATTGTCCTTTTTACCTTCACCAAGGCGTCCTCGATTTCACCCCCCTCGTCTGGCTCACTCGCAAGATTGGTGGGCTTTCTCAGATCAATCGCATCCGCCATCATCCTGTCATACTCCAATAGTGTAGTCATCGCCCTCACACTGATTGCACTATCCTTGGGGAAAGTCTGAGCCGTTTCGAACAGCCACAGAAAAGGCCTGCTAGCGCGCATCCAGTCTTGCTTCTCCATGGCTGGCTTGGCTTGCTTCAGAGCCAGATCAATGATCTTGCTTGTCTCTGGGAGTTTTTGTTCCGCACTCAATGGGGGAATCACGCAGAGATAGATCTGGTCCAGACCTCCCAAGCCCGTGTTGCAAATATCTTGGACCATTCTTGAGAGCTCTTCATGGCGAAATTTGAAGGACTTCCAATCAGTCCTTTTGCTTTCTTCGGCGTCCAGAAAATCCGGACAACCTGGAATGCAGCTCGGCATTGTTTTGGTCACAGACCACATGAAAGCTGCAAACATCTCTTGAGCATAAAGCTGCGTCAGGGGTACAGACGACTCTGCAGCTAGGTATGTCCTCGGTGAATCTTCTGCTCCTGGGATTGCCGTAGCCTCCTCTCCATGGGAACCGAAATCCAGTTTGTGTAGTGGTGAGCTCCTGTAAAGAGTTTTCCCATGTAGTGCTGCAAAAGGACCGCTCGCTCTAGAACCGCAGCCAACGAGCCTATGGCTTTGCATGTTCAGAACTCTTCGAGTATCGTCGTTCTCGAGATTCTCTTGAGTCCCCCTCCAATCATATTCTTGGATCCTCAATAGTGCTGTTGCATCATGTGGCATCCACCAGTCGAGATCTCGATGGAGGCTCTTGTCGTATTTGCCCAAAAGCCGAAGGCTTGATTGCTGCAAACACTCTTTGGGCCGAGGGGGTACCCCTAGAGGCCGATGTCTTCCGTTGCCTGGGTCTTGGCCGTTTTCATACCCGTTCACAGAAAATAGCCACAATGATAGTGTAGCCTCGAGCTCCTTGGTGAGTGATTCCAAGCTTCCCGGATCTCCCGGTCGCAAACTGAAATATACTTCTGACTCGCCATCCTCATCGACATAGTCTGTTCTAAGGGACCATGACCATGTGTCAGTCCGCGAGTGTCTAAGGAGAGTGTTCACCGTGATCTCAATAGAACGGGCCAGGGCCACGGCTTCCACCGATGCAACGGAAGGCCAAGTCACGCATTGTTCCAACTCCTTTCGGATAATCATGGCTTGGTGCGCTTTGGACCTGGGCCTTGTTTCTTCCTGCCAAGGATCTTGAATCTCTCTTCGAAGCGGTGAGTAAATGTCTGGGCTCCCAGCTGTCATGACTGGAGAGTCACCGGAAGCTTTGCCCTCCGCTGCACCAGGTTCAGACGGTTTGAGCCAGCTCTTGTCGCCGTCTACCTGGGTCAATGAAAACCAATCGAGCTCAAAGCCGGGATCGAGAAGCCTGTCCACTGGAGGCTTTGCCAGACCTCGCCGAACCAGTGCTCTCATGGCCACCATGATCACGATTGCTCCCAGTTGAGCGACAGATACTGACCAATGCATCCCTCGTAATCCGACAAACTGGAAAATGAATCCAGTGAGGCCAAGTGTTGCCCCAATAAATGTTTTTGGGTCCCAGAGCTATACTGAGCCGCCGATCCTTGTCCAGTGGGTTGTCTCCCGAGTCTTGGCTGCTGGCACTGCTGGTTACTTGACCCAGCTTCGCCTTCTCTTTCCGACTCGATATTGTAATAATCGATCGCGCCTGTCGTGGAGATATGGCATACGAGTCGAAAACTTGGTCACTCACAGTCTTGGGTTGCTGTAGCCAAACAAGTCGGGCTTCCGTTCCTTGCATCGGGCAGTATCTTTCCTCCTCAGTACTTGTCTCGACGACATGGGCACAGATCAATAACCCTATCACCAGGAGAAACGTACCGAGAACAGTGCATGGAAATGCGTACTTCTCGATCACATCTTCGTCCTTTCGCGATTTTTATGTGACAATTGACGTAGCCAGAGTACCCCAAGACAGCAGCTTGTAACAGTGTTGCAAAAATAGCCACTAAATACAGCTCCCCGCGACAAATCTGGCCGTGACAGTTGAGTGAAAGGTTGGGTGCGGCATCACGCTGGTTGTAGATGATGATAGCCTCTGACAATGAGTAGTTCGGTTCGCCTTGTTCGAGGTTCGAGTGGTCGTGCTCGTTCGCGAATCCATGTATTTGTTTCCAGCGTTCGGTAAAACTCTTCCCTACGATGGTCAGCATACTTCTTGGCAACAACCCAGATGGGATCACTGACTGATCTTTTTGATGTACCCCTTATCCAACGCTTCATCCAAACTGATGACCCGGACATCCTGGATGTTCTTGCGATGGACAGATGTGGGCATCAGGCAGATGAACTCTGAGATGGGAGCTGACCCCATGCACCTCACCACGTGATGACCGTTCCATAGTTCACAGACCTCGTTGGAAGTAGATGACATCAGGTCTGCTTCAGCGACGGCGATGTTCTCTCTGGCCCTCCCAACGAGAGCCTTTAACCATGAAGGACCACCAACGCGGATGGCACTGACAATTATTGTTATTATGCCGAGCGGAGCCATAGAGAGGATGATGTTGTCGGCCCAGCCCATGGATTGGCTCATGAACTGCATCGTAACCCGTTCGCCGAAGAGTGCCAGTAGCCTAAAGATGTTAGTATACTATTAAACGGGCCGGGGCTTATTTTACGTACGGTGCCAGGTCTGAGACCAGGTTGTTGGAGAAATCTTCGCCGGAGTTGGCTGCAACATGCGTGATGCATGAGAGCAGAAGGAATGCAAGGCTCAGAGACATGTTGGTAGACCGGCGATGATATCAGGGTGGTGAATATATGATAGCTTCCGACTAGGCAAAACCAACGAAGACTGCTGAATACTCCATGGAGCTCTTTTCGACAGTTTCGGAGACGAATAATGAAGAACTGTGGGGAAGGACATCTGAGGAAACAACACCAAGTACTACAGCATAAAGTGGCCATAACTATACATCTATTAATGCAATATCTTCTCATACCTTACGCAGCAGATTCGTCATCTTTCAACAGCATTATTTCAGCTTTCTTGTCGCGTCGTTTCGCCCTTTTCCAGGAGCGGCCGCGACTGTTCAGTGGCTGTTGTAATTCGCCTCACATTTACCCACGTAAGCGCTTCGTGTCTCTAAGCGCCGAGGCGCTGAGGCTGAGTGTGTAAATTGAGGCCTTCCACCAACAAGGGTGGTATTCGCAATCAGGCTCTGAGCCAAGGGACACTGTAGGCTGCCCTCTTAATAGGGGGCTGATCGCCACAACCCGACTTAAACGGGCTATAGAGCTTTAATAGAGGGTTACATTGACCGCGTATTCAGTGGCCGTCGTACAAAAGCTGACTCCTCGGCCTAGGGTACCCAATCATATATGATATAGCATATGCCGGTAGTTGTCGCGCTGTCCGTCCGCCTTGCCCAGTTTCAGCATGTGCTTCATGCTACTCGTGCAAAAAGGTCTCCTAGTCTCCTATCCAGTCGTTATTCTTCATGAGTGTCACCGGGACTTGGCTTTCCAGTAAGATTGTATCAATGTTGAGGGTGTGTAGAATGGAACCTTTGTCTGCAGGGGTAATGAGGGGTTGGTTGCCTTGCAAAGACAGCTGAAGAAAGGGACGGAGACTAGGAGCGGCGAAGAGGACTTTGAAAATCATCGGAGATATATCCTATTGAGGAAAAGCCGGCATCATCTTGTTTGTCAACTTGATGGCCTCGTGCTGGCCTCGGAATAGGGCCCTTGCGATATGTGTAGGTTGAAATGGGAGGAACTTTGCGACGTGGCGATAAATTAGCGGATAGTATTGCTTCGAGGTGTGGTATTGAGACCGTAGCTCCCTACCTAGGCAATGATTGATGACCAAGTTCCACCGTTAAACAAGGCCGCGCCAGGACTCAGAGGCTTCGTTGGCGGTGTTGGCCGAGGACCGAGACAAACAAAGGCGCGATATTGCATTCAATCGGTGGGTAGATAAATATCAAAGTGAAATTCATCTCAGGCTCTGGCTTCCGCAATTGAAAGCTGTCGAAAACTGCACTTGTTGGTGCCGGGGACGATCCGCGAAGCACTCCGTTGAGATGGTGTTCACAATGTGCAGCGTTGGGCGTTTGGTGAAACAGCATCAGGACGGATGCGCCCACGGATAGAGCCTAAAAGGACACTCATGTTCTTCTCTGCGATGCCCTTGCAAAAAAAAAAAAAAAAAAACACGAAATAATAAAAAAGGCAAAAAAAAAGGCAAAAAGTGCAAAAAAAGGGGGCCCCGTCCGAAGGCATGCCCACTGCTCGACCTGAGATACTCTGGGAGTGGACGGGCACCCTCCGCGTGCACTTGAGATGGGAAACTCTAGGACGCAGGAGGGCCAGCGTTCATCCCGCTGCACCATTCGGACCATGTTTAGTTGTTGAGTGGGTGCTTTGTTCATTTGATCTATATTACTAGAGGCGGGCGTGATGTCATGGCAGTGGTTGACGGTCGTTTGCAGTGTCGAGGGCCGTCAGGGAGGTGGCGGGATATCACGCCCACAACATCGATAACATTTGGAAGATAAGGCTTTAGATAAGAGATAAGAACTGAATATGGCGGAAAAGTGTGGCTGATCCATTGTTTCCTGTGCCTGTCTGTGTGTGTGTATGGAAGGTGTGTTTGCCTTCCATTCTTAAAGCACGGATGGCTTGGTGTATAACTTGGCGCTCTGACAACCAACAGGCAAAACTCAACGGCAATCTATCTATTAAACCACTGCGAAGTACGACATGGTTCCATCGAAGGATCACACGACCTCGCAACCAACATCGCTATGGCTGCCGTCCTGAACTCCCCGACTTCAGGGCCCGAATCAGTTGTCCCCTACACGCTCTTCACCAAGAATGAACGCCGCTGGATAGTGGCCATGATTGCCCTCGCTGGCTGGTTCTCGACACTAAGCAGCTTCATCTACTACCCAGCCATTCCTGTCATCGCCGACGACCTTGGCGCGTCGATTGGCATGATTGATCTCACCGTCACTTCGTACCTCGTCGTCTCGGCCATCGCTCCAGCTGTCGTCGGAGATGCTGCAGACACTTTTGGGCGGCGTCCTTTGTATGCGATAACTCTCTCGCTGTATGTGGCTGCCAACGTGGGCATAGCACTTCAGCGTTCAGCTGTGGCTTTGCTGCTGCTTCGGATGTTGCAGAGTGCGGGGATTTCCGGTAAGCAAAGTACCTCCATCCTACCTGTAACACAGCTAACCACGGCATTAGGGACGTTTTTCTGTGGCTTACGGGGTAATTGCCGACATCTCAACGCCTGCCGAGAGGGGCGCCTTTGTCTCGGCTCTGTCATTCGGGTAAGCGCCCTGTCGCGCCAGAAGGAGTGCAAATGTTGACGCCTTCAGGATAACTACCGCCCCAAGTCTCGGCCCAGTCCTGGGAGGCGCCTTTGCCTTTGGCCCTTGTTGGAGATGGATCTTCTGGTTCCTGACTATCGCTTCCGGCTTTTGTCTCTTGGCCATGATGCTGGCACTCCCAGAGACACATCGGGCATACATAGGCAATGGCGGTACTCGACCAGCAAGGCTCTACCGACCTGTCGCACCACGCATAATGAGGCCTTGGAAGAGCGACCGCGGTCCCAAGGCCCCTCCCTCGCCTCGAAAGCCTCGCAAGTTACCAAACCCCATCAAGAGCCTACGCATCCTATCACGAAAGGACGTAGCCGTGAGCATCATGCCCGGAAGCTTCCTCTACACCGTATACTGCTGCATACACGCGTCTCTCGCTACCACATTCATGGACATTTACCACCTCAACAAGTGGCAAGCCGGACTCATCTACCTCCCCTTCGGCATCGGCGCCATCATTTCAACCCTTGTGTCAAGCAAATGGATCGACCACGATTACCGAGTGGTAGCCAAGGCACACGGCCTACCAATCAACAAAGTATCAGGTGATAATCTCTTGCACTTTCCGATCGAGGAAGCTCGTATTCGGAGCGCATTTCTACCCACCTTTGCCTCCTTTGTCTCTGTCTTGGCGTATGGGTGGCTTGTTGCTAAACACACGGTGAGGAACGCCACATGCACGTTGGTTACTATTGTTGACCTGATTAGCATCTTGCGGCGCCTCTAGCTTGTCTCTTCGTTGCGGGGTTTTCTATTCAAACTTGTTTCAACGTACGTAACTTAATGCGTGGTTGAATTCAGCTGATTGGTTGTGTCTAGATCAACAACACACTACTGGTTGACATCAATCAAGATGCTCCCGCCACGGCTCAGGCATCTTCCAACATTGTTAGGTGCATTCTCTCAGCCGCACTGGTGGCTGCTCTTGAAAAGATGATAGATCAAATGGGGTTTGGATGGACCTTCACGCTCATGAGTGGCTTCTGTCTGATTGCGGGATTCTTCTACTTGATTGAACTAAGATATGGAAGGGGATGGAGGGTTGCTCGACATGGTGTGACCTTGGACTAGATATCTTCATCATTCTCCCTGATACCCATTTGGGAACTTATCGAGAAGGCGCCTCATCTCTTCAATCGCCCTGAATCGGAAATTAGTCATCGGTAATTTATATGCGTGACAGTCCTTACTTCTCCCGGTACATCTTCATCTCGGGGTACAACGTAGACGCACAAAAGTGTCCGCTTCTGTTCAAGCCATTAGACAGGTAGGAGAGGATCAAGATAAGACCTACATGGAATAGAGGACGTTGCGATCTTTAAACTCGTTTTCCGGCTCCGAGGGGTAATTATTGTCACAGTACTCTTTCATCCACTCATTCCCGAGCCCGTAGCGGTCGGTAAGCATAGTTCCAAGATCAACTAGAGATCGTAAGTTGCCGTGAACACAACATGTTCAAACAAGAGAAGGGACCTACACTCGTGGTGACCCCAGAAAACGGAAGGATCAAAATAAACGGGCTCTCCGGTGGCTCCGTTTTTTGCCAAGTTGCCATACCATATGTCCCCATGAAGCACAACTGGCTTGATGGTCCTGCCATGGGTTACGAGCGGGCGTAGCAACCGAGGGATGACCTTGCTCATGAACTGCGGCACAATCTCATCAAGCTCCTCGCTCGGGCCCTGTGATTCCCTCTCTTGGTCGACAAAGGACTGGAAGCGACGTGTGTACATCTCCTCCCAGGTCTTGCACCAAGAAATCTCTTGATACATGCTCCCCTGGTGCGTCATGACATGGAACCCAAACTCATCCGGCGCATGTTTATCAGCCATGCTCTGTTTGTGGAGCTTAGCTAGCATGGTTGCAAACTTTCCTACGTCTGGAAGTTCAGGTTCCTTCCCCATGTCGACAAACTCACACAGGTAAAAGTGCGTGTTGGGATCCGACTTGAAGGTGCCCCAAGCGATGGGTCGAGGGATGCTGCCGGGTGTATACTTGTGGATGACCTTGGCGCCCTCAAACTCGCCCCGGAGCATGCTTAAGCCATTATCTCCAAAACCTATCTTGAGAAAGTAGCTCTGCAGAGTCTTGTCGGGCAGTTCCACGTCAACGCGGTGAGGTTCGGTCCAGTTACTCCCACCGTAGGAACGAGCGTCCCTGACACTAGACCCGGGAGGGAGATCTTTCTGCATGTCAGGCACGTGCTCCAAGAGGTCGAGGTAAGTTTTACTTACATTCAATAACTGCGTCATCAACAGTCACTGGTCCTTTATCTGCCTGCTTGGTAGGCCTTGGGATTGCGTCGAGAGCCATTTTGTCTTGGTTTAACAAAGAAGTTGGGATGGAGGGATGGAGGGAGCGTGCTTTATAGCCACACTTCAAACCTAAAGACTCGGAACCAACCATCTTGGACACACCATGTTGTGTCATTTTTCTCGGTCATTGGATGCTGGTGTGCCATCCCCGCTCCGACCAGTTCTTTGTTCCAGCCGCCGCCAACACATGTGAGATGTCTTGGCAGTTTTGGGTCGGTACTTTATACCAAGTCCAAATCTCTACTGACTTGATGAGTTTTGTGTGGTCTTTCACGACGATCTCTTCCCATGTCTGAGGGTTATTGGCAAGTGCAAAACAACGCTAAGGTCCATGAGGGCCCTGTTGACCTGGATGAAGCCATCATATCAAGTAAGATTCCTTTTGCTTAAATCGATACCAATGCCTTACCAGCCTTCTAGGGTTTCCCCCGGGCGCCATCGTCAAGAACAGCGAGGGCAATGGCAGAAGCAACTGGAATACCACAGCCCGGGTCGACCTCGACATCCAGGGCTCGCAACTCTCCTATTTCCTCAAGGCAAGTATTTCTTTCACCTGGCCAGCCATTGACAGCTACTCATCAAGTATACAGCAGAAGAAGGGACCTAACGCTAGTCCCATGTTCCGAGGCGAGTACGAGTCCATGAAGTTGATTAACAAGTTGATTCCCGATTTCTCTCCGACACCGATCGCTTGGGGAAAACTCGAAAACTCTGACGTTTACTTTATTCTGTTCTCTTTTCATAATCTCTCCGAAGGCAACCCCCCGATCCCACTCTTCACCCGCGCGGTCTCTCAACTCCACACCCTCGGCATCAACGAGAATCCCACTGGCAAATTCGGTTTCCACATGGCTACATATAATGGGACGCTTGAGCAGGACAACACTTGGACCGACACATGGGAAGAGTTTTATTCTAGAGGGATGCGGCACATGCTGAAACTTGAGGAGGAGGCGAGAGGACCAAGTAAAGAGCTACAACAGCTATCAGGCCCATTCTTTGACAACGTCATCCCGAGACTGCTTCGGCCTCTGGAGACAGGCGGGAGAAGCATCAAACCCGTGCTTCTTCACGGTGACTTGTGGCTTGGGAATGTCTCTAAACAAGCCGAATCTGGAAATCCGCTCTTGTTTGATGCATCGGCTTTTTGGGGCCACAATGAGTGTAAGCGATCTACATTTCGCTCTTCTTGCTCGTCTGCCCTGCTCAACTAAATCCACATCACCTCTTTTCTCTTCTTATTGATGTCCCGCGACTAACAACAGCAACTCAGACGAGCTTGCAACCCTACGCTTGGTGGGGGATGACGAAGACTGCATGAAGTGGGCACAAGAATGTCTAAAAAGCTATCACGAGCACATCCCAAAATCCGAGCCTGAAGGTGACTGGGATGATAGAAACGCCCTCTATTCCACGTCTGTACTATCTCTTCCACACTGAACTGTTCACCTAGCTGTTGCTGACTTGACGTATTAGTCGTGTAATTATCCACGACTCTGCTCTTTACCCGGAGGAGCCGCAATTCAGGAGAACGTACGTATTTGTCCACTTCCGGTTGCTACTCTAAACACTCAATAATTATATTAATTACGCAGCTTGATCGAGGAGATGAAAAAGCTGGTGGAAAAATTCTCTTAGGGCCATGCTGAGCACCAGCACGCGGTCTCTTGACTCAACCCAATCAACATATCAATTACCCTATTCCCTATCCATTCGGCAATCCTATCATGATGAGAGCTTTTGTTCCGTAGAAACTTGATGCACCGCCATCGGTTGTACTGGCGCATAGTTGCTAGGCACTTGAACCGCCGGATCAGAAGCATACACTTGAGTTGTACCGCTGTGGCGCTTAGTCGCAACCCTCCTCTTACAGTTGGAACAACTGTGGTGAATATCTTCTGCCCATCCGGCAATTTGGGGAAGACAAGTAAAGCAGATGCAGACTAAGCAACAAAGGACTGAAAGGAGACTTTTTGGCCAGCTATTAGTCACTTTATCTCGTCAATATTCGTGAGTCATTTCTCACCACTGAGTATCGCTCCCTTCTTTCGAAATGGTCGTTTCAGCCCGTCTCTTACAGAATGGGCAATCGATAAATTCTGGTGTCTCTCCTAATCGGCTAAGAGGTGTCACCATTTGAGGAGCCGGGACGTCGTTGATCTTCAGTTCATTTTTCTGGTCCTGTTGCTGCCTTATCGGGAAGATGTACAGGCACAGGGGCGGTGTTTGTCCTGCGAAATATTTAGCCGGCCAAGCCTAAAGCGGCAGGTCAGTGGAGCGTACTCTGTCTGAATGAGATTTTCAGGCATTTCTTTAGGTGGTGCAACACCAGAGGGCATCGTGGTTATTGCAGATGAGGCCATCTTCAATCATAATAAATGACTAGGTAAGGTGGGTTTGCAGCGTCGCAAGAGACCAAACTAGTTATTTAAGCACAGGTCTAACAACGACGGCTACCTGGTTTATAGGACATGAGACACTTCTCGCCCGACTGCAGTGAAGGGATCCCACCCCCTGCAGCAGCCAAGCCAATCTTCCGAGTGTCACCCCCAAATGCGGCGCAGCCCATTTCCAGGTCTCTGATTGGCATTGGGTACGGCAAGGGGGGAATGAATTCCAGAATTTAATTGGCAGCTGAACTTGTCTCATTTTCATCATGTGGCACAACCGAAGGCATCATCCCAGCTGGAGTCCTGGACCATCTCACCTGAAACGCATGCGACTCTGCCAAGCAACAAGGACTCGGTTATAATACCTACTACGGAGTCAAAAGCTATTTGTCGTTCTTTACGGAGTATACCAGCTGTCAACTAACAACCATGCGTCTACTCAAGGTTGCCTCGGTCAATTCCCCTTTGGGCTTGGAGATGGTCGACTTCAGTCCCAACAATATTCCTCCCTACGCCATTTTGTCTCACACGTGGGGCGACGACGAGGTCATCTACACAGACGTGATTGCGAATAATGCTCAACAAAAGAGTGCATATCACAAGATTGAGTATACATGTCGACAAGCAATCGCCGACGGTTACGAGTATGCTTGGGCCGACAATTGTTGCATCGACAAGCGGAGCAGCGCTGAGCTATCAGAATCGATCAACTCCATGTTTGAATGGTATCAAAAGGCCGAGAGATGCTATGCATACCTAACCGACTGTCCTGGAGATATCGACACGACTCTGCTAGACTCTCCTTTTGCCAGAAGTCGGTGGTTCACAAGAGGCTGGACGCTACAGGAGCTGGTGGCACCTAGGGACCTCGTCTTCTATGGTGAGAACTGGGTTCGCATCGGCGAAAAGAAAACCCTCAGCATAACTCTATCAGTAATCACTGGTATAGACGAAGACATCTTGATAAACGATCGTCCGATACAGTCTGCGAGCGTCGCCAAGAGAATGTCCTGGGCATCCTCACGCCAGACGACACGACCCGAGGATGTCGCCTACTCCCTAATGGGACTATTCAATGTCAACATGCCAATGCTATACGGAGAAGGAGACAGAGCGTTTATTCGGCTGCAAGAAGAAATCATGAAGCAATCCGACGACCAGTCCATCTTTGCTTGGACAGACCGAGAAGCCTCTCCAGATACACTTCACGGTCTCCTGGCCAAATCACCCGCCAATTTTCGGTACTCCAACTCTGTCGTCCCTTACGAAGACTGGGAGCCAAGAACTCCATACTCAATGTCCAATCGAGGCCTTCGTATCGATCTTCACCTTACTCGACAAGACGGGGACATCTTTGTCGCTGCCATCGATTGTCCTTCCCCAAGGGACTATGAGAACGGTAGTTTCCTGGCACTCTACCTACGAAAGGTTTCAGATGGTGACGAACAGTATGCTCGTGTTAGAGTCGGTCAGTTTGCCCAGGTTAATGAGCGAGGTAATATTCGCTCCATATACGTCAGACAAGATGCCCAACAACCTCCAGTGGAAGGGGTATTTCCAACCCACGTTCTTCAGCTACGTAAAGGGCCTGACCCCGGTGGATACGGCGTAACAAAAATCCTGTCCTCACCCACAAGTGTACCTACAGAGTTTGAAGCCGTCACTTCATCCAGGGGATCTCCGCGAGCATGGCTCTCGCGACAATGGCCCACAACATACCGACTCAACAAGGCCCCCGGCCAAGCTACCATGGGAATAGTGTTTAGACGCGACGATAAAGAGCGATTGCTGGTCATGCTCGGCTCGGCCCCAGGATTAAAAGTTGCGTTTCACGCAATGGAACTACCCATGTCCGTAACCGCAGAAGGCGAGGATCACGGCATCACACCGTCATTTGAACAGATGCAGACCTTGTTTCAGCCTAAGCTTTGCGGAGAGTATATTTTGCTCGACTATCACAGAATCCGAGTCGATGCGCAACCAATTGTACACAAATCGTCCAAATACTACTTGATAGACATCCAGATCGAGGTGTTCAGAGAGTCCTCGCGGTTCTTGGAAGCTTGGGAGGCGATCAAACGCGCAGAGAGAGCTATTCAGGCAGAAATAGAGGCTAGGAACATGGAAGAGCGGGAGAGAAAGCGTACAGACAAGAAGGGGTGGCGCCGATTACTATCTTAAAGAGCACTATCTTAGGGAGCCATGAGGCCCATGACCAGCTTCGTGTGAGCCTATGTGCACAAGGCTACTTCTTTGCAGACCTCTCTGGGTTTACGATGCTAGAGTTTAGTCTCGATCTTCTGGCTCAGTTGTCACATTAAGGGCCGGACTTCAACTATAACAAAGAATACATTTGGCCAAGAATCACAAAGTGACGTAGTCGGAAAACTGATATCAAACCACTTCATTGGCAGACTCATAACGACCTAGTTTTCGTATAGGCCCTTCCATCATGGCCAAGAAGTAGCCCCCGTCAAACTTCAAAGCTTCCTCGTTGTCCACACTTAATCGGCGTCGTACTGAGTTTTTTCAGCCAAGTCGTGAGCGTCGATAGTCCTGTAGACAAGCACAGTGGCTCCTTTATTCGACATGGGCGTAATAATATCGGTATAGAAGTTGGTCTGCCAACCGTGTACGTATTCCAGCTCACAGATCAACTTATTGATCCACTCCCAGGACTCTGCGTATCTCAGGTAGCTCCCATCCTCATGCATCCATCCATTCTGTACACAAGCCCGAAGGTCTCCCTTCATCATCATTGAGAGATATTCGGAGCTCGTTTTGATACAAATGTTTGAGTACGTATTGCCGTTTGATAGAAGATTGCGAATACTGATTAAGGCGTATTTCAAGGCCTGGATCTCGGCAAAGAGACTGGTTTGTGGCAATCCCTCTGGGACCAGACCAGAGGAGTTGTTGCGGGATCTTGGACCGTAGTAGACTGCCCATGCTACGCGAGTAGATTTGCCCCGACATCCGCCGTCGATGGAGATGAAAAGTGAGCTCATGTCGAATACATTGGCGCCTGTCTTGAGGTCTGGTATAACCAGGTGTGAAGTTCCTGTTGCCCACTAGTGCTGGATGAAGTCGCTACCCATGACCATCTTGTCCAGCCGTTGTCATGAAATGATTCGTAGTTGATAAAAGTGGCCGCAATGCTTCGATATTGGATGGTGATGCTAACTGAAGAGGTCAACGGCCAGGTTGCATGGGTTGGGGGAAGGAATGCTGCGGAACACGTGCGACATCACGTGGCACCCAACTCTTCAACACCACTCTCAGAACAGATACCCCAACCGCAGCCACCTCTTTTCTTATACCGTATTGCTTTCACTGCCTTAAGTTCAAGTTGCATCCCATTTGAGTACCACTATCTCATGTTTACTCACAGTTTGACTCTAAATACTCGTCTCTTTATAGATCTTTTGAACCCGGCCCCAGTGAGACTTGGTGCCAAATGACAAGAGGGTCCAGTCAAGACGACCCTAACCCGGACGAAATCCCAGCCATAATTCTAACTGATTGTAACTCCACCCTGACCATGACTCTTATCCCAACCTATCCATTGGCCAATGGCATATCAAAGGGGTCGGGGTCGTCTAGACAAAACACTCTGACAAGATGTCTCTATGGCTGGAAAGCTACTCCACAACATCACACAACTCTCATCTACGACCACATCAAGATTTGGGCATTAAAAGGCTTGTTGGTGATAAGACTCTAGATTGGGGCAATGAAGCTGGCTCACCACTTCTGTAATACAACCCTATCGCCTCTGGGCTCCGTTGAGTGTGTTAATAGGCAGTACTCAGCAGATCCAGGCCAGAAATTCTTGAAGAAACGTCAGGTCGGACATCCATGAGTAACATGGTTGAAATTTCAGTCTTGTGTTATCACTATCATTCCTGATGAGAGGAGTTGAACTATGACAATTCGATCCATGCCCAGCCCATTTGAAACCTTAGCCTTTGCAAGACCAAACCCGATGGTTGTCATTGTCTGGGACAGACATGTCATCCAGGACCAGGAAAGGTAGCCGTGATGGCCTCCATTTACTGGTTTGGCCAGCATCCCCGCCAAGAACCTGTGACCTGCTCAATGGCATTGTTAACCTGCCAGGCAAGCCTAAAGTAACACATCAGTCAGCAATATCCTTTTTCATACAATCAGTCTGAACTTACCCAGCGGTACCATGCAGTACCCACCTGCCGGTAATACCCACCTACCGGTAAGCAAAAAAA
>NKCK01000264.1:0-49475 GCA_003946995.1 Fusarium oligoseptatum
ATTTTTTTGGCTTACCGGCAGGTGGGTATTACCGGCAGGTGGGTACTGCATGGTATATACATGTTTCTCGTAACAGCATCTCCAGCTACCAGCAATGTCACTGAGCTTTACAGGTTCGGCCTTCTCTAACTCAGCTGATCTAAGTGGTTGAAGAACACTTACTCGCACCGCCAGCTCTTAGGAGACGATGAGTCACCGCCAACATACACATTGCGTCGTGGGTACCTGCAGTGTTTCCTTGAAGCAACCTTCTCCTTGTTCCCGGTCAACGCATACTGCGTACCCAAAACGGACTCTGGCGCCTTGCCCTTCTCAACCCAGTTCACTATAGCTGCCAGTACGTTGCTCTCTGGCTCGTACTTGTCGAGAGTATCCAGATTGTTTCCAATCTTGTTGGCGCCAGTTCCTCCTCGGCAGTGAGCCATGCCAGAGATGCGGAAATACCGGTAAAACTCATCCAGTTCCTTGGATGATAGTTCCATCGTTTGGCTAACATGGTTGTAGTACCGGGCTGAGTTGTCGCTGCTGATGAGGGGATCTTGAAGGCCGTGGAAGTGAATGATCTTGGCTCCTCGATCGCGAACTCGGCTCAGGTCACCGTTCCAAGTCTTGACATTGTAGTCATCTCTTCCAGACAGTTGAACCCAGTCATCGACGGTGAAAGTCCAAGGATCCCACTCAGGATTCTCAAGAACAACGTAGCGCATCCAGTCAAGAAGGTAGCCGAAGGGCTGGTTGGATACCAATCGGTCAGTCACGTTGCTGCCAGGCTGAAGCCTTGGGTAAACAAGCTCTCCCTCTGGGCCATAGGCAGGTGAGAGAACATCTCTGACGGCAGCAGCTTGCGCACCAGTCAGACAGGTGGCGCCCTTGCGTTTTCCACAGATGAGAGCCTCGGGTCGATATTGGCAGAGATCGGGGTCCTCGATGACGCCATCCTTGACACCGTCCAACTCGTCACATTGCTCGAGAATATCATCGTAGACAGCATTCCACTCGGCGGCACCAAGGTAGCTTGGAGATCCTGGCTTTCCAAGGACCTTGGGCAGATAGCCAGTCCAGAAAAACAGAGCCGTCATGTCAAAAGCAGGCGCACCTGCAACGATGCCGTCAAAGTCCTCGGGGAACTCTTGAGCCTCCTTGAAGCCTTGCCTTCCGCCTGTCGAGCAGCCTAGGTAGTATGACTTCTTGTGTCGAGAACCGTAAAACGTCTGAACAATCTTCTTGCCGAGGACTGCCTCGAGGTGAATGGCACGATATGCGTAATCCTCAACGACGCCTGGGTGCTTGTAGAAGGGCTTTCCTTGATTTCCGTCATGGCCGTTGTTTGTGCCAATAGTCGCAAAACCATGGGAAGAACCGTAGTTGAGATCGTCATACTTGAAGCAACCTCCCAATCCTCCGTTTCCGACACCTAGGAATCGACCGCTCCAGTCCAGAGGCAACCATGCCTCAAAGCGAACACTGCTATCTGAGCTGGTGGCAACGTCGAATGAGAGGCGGCAAATGTCAGACTTGACAACTTGAGACGTGAGAGTGCAAGTCGGGTCGTAGTTGGTAAAGGTCAGGTTTGTGCCGGCTTTGACAACCTCAGAGAGATGAACCGTGGCATTGGGGAGCTGTACTCTCTCCTTCAAGCCAGCGCAGCCGTTGGCGTAGTTCGAGCTTTGGCTTGGGGAGGCCCCAACCCTTGGCAGGGCAAGCAAGAGGAGGGAAGCGAGGGCCGGTGTCCAAGCCATGGTCAAGGTGATGACTTGCAGTCGTTAGAGTTTGAGAAGGCGATGGAGATAGGCGAGAGATCATCAGGGGGAATGGTTCCCACCGCTGAAACTTATAGTAAAATAGAGCATAGTAGCCCAATAAACTCGGTAGACTGACCTCGGTCTGCTCCTAGTTATGTTGCCATTATTTTGATTAAACCCCGCAAAGATCTACAAACTGTCTGGCCGCGGGATCCACGGTGTCTGGGGTAAAGAGACCGGCAGATGGTATCGGCACAGGTCATGACTAGGGGAAAAGGCCATTTGTGGGGTGAGGTTGTATTTCCTTCGACGGATATGTTCGTGGATATTTTCATATCCGCCTTTTTAGTCCAGGGCTTTTCTCCGCTCCCCGCATTCACTAAATTAGTGTCATGGGGTCGGATATCGTATTCGGCAGTAGTTGCTGGACCTATGGTGAAAGAGTGATGGATTTAACTATGGGCCCTGCAGATTCTTTGGAAGTTTCCTTCTATTTCTGTCGGAAATATGACGCCGATATCGAGTCGAGTGTCGCCTTTCTCCATGGAGTCACAACCACGAAGAGAGACTGTTTCACATAGGTAACATTGTACGAATCTTATCCTGTAGATCCTTGGTGTTAGGTATGCAACAGGGATTTCATTCCTACTGAACTGCTGAATTGAAGAGCCCTATCGCCAAGGTGGGATCGATCTTAATCTTAGTATAGCGTGCAACGAGTCTTGGCAACTTTGAACTCACGTCATCAGAGCTCTCGCATGCCTATGACGTGAGAAATAGGCAGGTTCCGTCGATATGTCATTCTTGGTGCTAAGGTGCAAATCATTCTGTTGCAAATCATTCTGTGTCGAGGCGGTAAACAGCCAGTAATTTCTGCCTCACCGCTCAGCTAACAGTCTAGACCTGTTCTACTTTGTGGGCTGAGCTGCATCAGCCTAAAATGAGGCGCAAGACTTCGGATCAACTATTGCCCTTGGACGACTCTTCCCGCTTTCGGCTTATGCCTCCTGAATAACTTCAACCACTCACCCCTCTCACCAGAATGACCCGGTTTCAATATCGGGGCCTGGGCGAAGAGGACCAGCCTATCCGGCTGGTTACCATCCTCCCAGGTTCTGACAGTCAGCCGATGTCACTTAAGCTTCATCACACGACAATGCTGCGAGAACCACCACCGACCTATGAAGCATTGTCCTATGTATGGGGCTCGCCAGACGACGGAGTTGCAGTTTCAGTTGCCTACAGCTATGACCCTCACCAGTCAACCTTGATGGTCGGACAAAACCTTTTTGTTGCGCTACAGCATCTCCGACGAGTCGACAAACCTCGAACAATGTGGATTGACGCTATCTGCATCAACCAAGAGGATATTTCTGAAAGAAGCAGTCAAGTTCGAAACATGGGCAATGTGTACAGATTCGCTAGCCGAGTGGTTGTTTGGCTAGGTGAGACCAATAAGGACAGCGATTTCATCATGGGTTTACTCCAAGATGTGGGAGCTCGGATGGAGCAGGAGCCCAATGGCTGGATCCAATACTTGGAGTCCAGGGCATACGAGTCTCAGGCGATGCATGCCCTGCACTTCCTCCTTTTACGTCCCTGGTTCAAGAGAGTTTGGATTCGACAAGAAATTGGACTGGCGAACAACGACTCTGTGGTCATGTGCGGCCATATGGTGATGCCCTGGCAACACTTCCGTGAAGCTTTACGTCAGCTGCGCACACAACCTTATGTCGAGCATCTAGGGGAGAGTGCAGTGGTTGTAGAAGAAACTCGTCGCACTATCATTCCGATGTCCACAAAGCTCAGCCCTCGACTATTCTCCCGACTCTACCAGGCCAGACCATCACAATGCCTGGATCCCAAGGATAGGATCTACGCAAACCTCAACCTGGCCGAATCGATATATCGCGACAAGATCAAAGTCGATTACAGCATGTCAACTTTGGACCTCTATCGACAGGTTGTTCTGGTCGACCTTGAGATGGGAGATATGTCGATACTTGGCCACTGTGATATCTCAACTCGTCCATCAGGCTGGCCATCTTGGGTTCCAGACTGGTCAAACCCATTCTGCACGAGGATCCTAGCCAAGGTAAAGAGTAGCTCTGTTCTTCTTTCAGACGCCAGATGCGTTGGAGACAGCACTTTACAGGCATCAGGCCTAATAATCTCGCGCATCGAGTCTCTCGACAAGACTGGGTTCCACCGTGACCGCTCAAACTTCAATGTCGAACTACTGCGGCTCGCCAAGACAAGGATTACGGGCTCCTATATCACCGGCAAAAGTCTCCTGGAGGCGTTTTGCGACACAATTTGCTGTGGTGACTTTAACACACCTGAGCTCGATAGCGACTTTCCAGTCCTTGAGACAACAATGTCATATATCAAAAGTCTTGCTGAGGATGCCGGAAACCAGTCTGAAAAGCCCCCTACGGCTTTAGAGTATCATATTCCCCGACATTGCCATGGCCGGTCCATTTTTTGGACAGAACACGGGCAACTGGGTCTCTGCCCCGTTGGAAGTCGACCTGGCGACGTCATCGCCGTCTTGTTAGGTTGTGATCCTCTGCTGGCTCTGCGTCCAACTGAGTCTGGGGCATATGAGATTGTAGGGCCGTGCTATGTTTCTGGTTTCGTGGACGGCGAGGCCATCCTGGGTGACCTCGCGAACGGATCGATCAAAGATCCCAGTAATAGAGGCACTCATTGCGATGATAGTCATGGCGATGATAAGGATTGGCCGAAAGGTGTCAGACCAGAAACGCTCTGCAAGGCCGGTATTGAGGTCAAGATGTTCAAGTTGGTATAAGTAGTTGGTATGAAAATAACATCATTCCCCTTTGTTGTAGTACTTGGGAATACTCACACCATACGTCCTTCTATCCTCAAACTTTCTCGAGATACTAAACGGTGCATCCTTCCACAAAGTCTTATCATGTTGTGGCCATGGCAGAAAAATGCTGAACTCCTTCAGGTGCCTCATTTGCTGCAATGGCGCCAAAGTCTCCTCTTCCAAAGCCTTGAACTCTGCTCTCCGGTCTCCAGAAGTCCATACGATAATCTTCAATGTCTTCAAGTTCGGTAGTTGTACCACCTTTGAGCAGAAGTCGCGCCATACTTCATCACCTTCAGGTCCACAGATGACGATAAAAATGTCCCAAGCTTGAGGATGACTGTCATAGTACTGAGTGTAGCCACGGATAAAATGCCACCCGACTTCGAGGTGCTGAAGAGAGGCGATGTGCTGAGGTGGAAGCAGGGTGTCTATCGAGGTAAGCGGCACTTTTGTGCCATCGGGGCCGAAGCCAAAGCAGAATGTGTTGTTCGAGTAGAGGCAAGAAATGGACTCAAGATATCTTATGTTTGTTAGTACTTTCCAGTACACAAGAACATGGTGATGACTTACGCTGCTCTACAAATCATTGGGACGTGCAGCAGTACGCGCTTCGGCCACCATTTAAACTCATTCATCTTCTCTGCCTGTACGAGACGCTCCTTTTTGGAGGTGAAGTATAGCTTTTGGCTGCCCATGGCGTAGCTCCATATTTGGACACGAACCTCTGGCGGCAGACGAAACAGCGGTGACTCAGGTTGATCCGTTGGGCTGCCGCAGAATTTGTCTTCCAAGGACTCCGGGAACAGTGGTTTACCGCTTTCAGGATCGTATAGAGGCCACCAAGGCTCAGGCTCTACAGGTTTATGTTTCTCAGGGAAGAGTTTAGCGTGCATCTCCTCAATCTCACGCGGCGTAAGAGGTTTTTGGGGCATCTTGGGGCCGTCATATTCGTAGGACTTGGGGGTAGCAGAGTCTGAAGAGCTACTGGCGGCGTCATCTTTCTTCCCCAATAAACGACTGAAGAGACCCATGGCGAGAGACGATAGAGCTGTGATGGCGTTCCTTGAGCTTGGCTGAGGTACCCGTGTTTCGAAATGAGAGATTTTAGGCAGTGGAGGTTATGAGCTAGAGTGACTAGTCACGTGGAATTACTGTGCATGAAGCTATTTCATGAGGCGCCGTCTTATTTGCTGGAGCTTACGGAGGCTGATAAGGATCAAAGCGCGAACTAAGCAACAACGATGTTCTGCCTTGTCACATAACAAAGACAAGGACGTAACTCCCTAAAACTATTACAGAGAGGGGAAGTCCCGGAATCGCCGGCACGCGAGCATCCTGAGTAATGTCTCGGAAAGCCAATGTGCGGAAATGCTTGCCTAGCCCGTTGCCGTTGGAAGTCAGTTGACCCTGGTCATAAAACCACAACAATCTGAGATTGAACCCATCTCCATTTTCGTATTCGATTGAGGACTCTATCTATTCAGCTTGAAAACACTGCGGCCAAAACAAAGGTGCAAAAGAAATCACTATGCCAATAAACGCTTAACAAGACCAGATCCATGCATCTCATCCACCTTGGCGGCAAACTCCTTAACCTCCCCCCAGACATTATCACCCAGCCGCTTCAGCTCATCAGATGCAATAAAAGGACGAGCATCCTTGGAAATGGAGTCGTCAGTCCACATCTCTCCCCGACCCTCGACGCCTAGGTTCAAACTCGAAATGTAAATATTTGCACCTTGCTCAGGTGTCCGCGCTACTGTGCCATTGACAACTCGGGCCATAGCCCCCAGTACACCGCTATTGGCAGAATGCCGTGATAGTTCCGAGTTCACGGCTCCTGGACAGACGGAGGCCACCAGCACTTTTTGGCTGGCCTTTTGCATCGTTGAGCGAAGGCAGCATTGCCAGATGTCGTTTGCCGTATTCGCACATAAGCTTGGTGCGCGAGTAATGCCACTGACCTCCCATCATTCCAGGCGGGAAATTCTCTTTCTTGGAAAGCTCACGAAGAGGGTGGTCAAAATCCACGTATGGTGAGAGGCTGGACTTCTTCACCAACCACGCGCCCCCTGAGCTAACAATCGTCAGGTGAGGTCTATCGGCAACCGATTCGTTATGGACTCGAGGAGAGGCAAGTAGTAGGGGCATAATGAGCAGTGACATGAGCATTGGCGAGATGGCGTTGACTTGCAGACTTGTCTCGTAGCCTGTCTCAGAAACTTGACTATAGGACCCCAGCAGAATGCCGGCGCTAAGGATGGCGTGGTCGAGGTGGTCGGTCGCTTGCGCGAGGTCGCGAGCAAAGGCATACATGGACTTTGGAGATGTCAATTCGACGACGAGAGGGATAATTGTTGGTATCGATGACTGGGGAGTAGAGGTAGCCGATAGATGCTCCTCAATGAGGGTCTTGGTCTTGGATGCTTTGCTGGCATCTCGAGCGGTGACGATCAACTTGGCTGGGCCCTTTGTGGCCAGTTTCTTGGCGGCCTCGAGTCCAATGCCAGTTGAAGCTCCGACGAGTAGGACTGTAAGTCCATCAAGGCGAAGGGAAGACGGCTTGGGGGGATGCAAACGAGCTGTGATGACTTTGAACATGATGTTGGAGGAATTGATGAGGTAGATATTCTGGATGGAAAGGAGGGAGAATTTCTCATTTTTATTTACAGTTGCTACTATAAGGGAACCTAAAGCCAATCTCGATCTCAATAATGGCAACTAATTCCGATTCTGGGGATGTAGTTGATATGATGCGCCGCGTTCGCTCAGAGCCTCACGGGTTCGTAATGCGGGTTCGGAACGCGGACTCGGGTGAAAATTTTGCGGTGAATGCGAGATTTCCGATACGAAAGCGCGGACTCAATGCGAGCGAGATTTGTTGACTAGGGGGGCTGACATGTGGTGGAGTGGTGGCTGACTAGGATGACGACGGAGGCATCAACACTCAATGTCTTATGACTAACAGGTGTGCTGTACTCTGAATATGTCGAGTCAATTTCACATTTGAGTCCTTGAGAATGTGGGTGTAATGAGTGAATGAGTACTGTCTATGCTCTACTTCCGATACCACATCCTAGACGTCTTGGTCCTGCGAATCTTCCTCTGCAGTTGAAACATTCCATATATCAAGGCCTCGCAAGTTGGAGGACATCCAGGCACGTAAATATCGACAGGGACAATCCTATCAACCCCCCGAACCACAGAATAGCTGTAGTGGTAGTACCCGCCCCCGTTGGCACAGCTACCCATGCTGATAACCCATCGAGGGTCAGCCATCTGGTCGTACACCTGCCGCAGGGCCGGCGCCATCTTGTTGGTCACCGTTCCGGCTACTATCATAACGTCGGCGTGACGCGGAGATGCTCTGAACATGAAGCCGAATCGGTCTTGGTCGTATCGGGGGCCGGCGATTTGCATCATCTCGACGGCGCAGCAGGCTAGACCGAATGTCATGGGCCAGAGGGAGCCCTGTCTCGCCCAGTTTGCGATAACATCGAGGCTGGCTCTGTTCGCGGGTATGTGTTGGCTGGAGTTTCTTGTCTTCTGCTTGAAGGTGAATTGGGGATACTTACACTGCGTACTCGGCGACTGACGATGGCTTCTGATTTTCGGACTGAAGTGCCACCTCGACTCTCGGAGACTTCTGGGAGCTTGTAGCGACAGTTCGTGTCAGCATATAAGAGGCTGCTGGAACAGCTCTCTGCCCTCTAAGGCATGCCCGGCGCAACATGGCAATAGACATGATGATGCAAACGCAAAGGATGGCGACGGAGCAACATGTTGTACATATACCCAGGCTTTGACCAGGAATGTTTACCCCAATGTCGCATCACCCATTCACTGGGTTAGGCCGGATTCTCGGGATGCCCTGGAGCCCGAGTCTCTGCAATTATAACCAACCACTCGGGTTTGATGTCTTGCCCAACTCCGCGGAGTCCGCGCACACCCACAATCACCCGATTTTTATCCCCTGTTTTTCGTCTTCTGCTTTCCAATCAAGCGTATTTACTCATCTGTGGCTTCAACATGTTTTAAATTTGCTACTGATCGGTCAATTAAAGATTGGCGGCTCTTCAATGTGGGGGGGTTGACACATGTGCCGCCGCATGGACAAACGATGTGACATGGATGTCTGAAGACCCGAGATACGATATGCGACCACAGGGAGGAAAAACAACTCGAATGCTTGCCCAATGAGGAGCTTTGGCTAGTAATGCCGTCGGTGTAGAAATTGACAGGGGTGCGAATGCGCTCTGTAATCCGGATCTTGTAGGAAGGCGATTCCGGTTCAACGCGTGTCGAGGCAGCAGGAATTAAGATTCCGCAGGGCGTTGTTCTAGCCACTCAGGTCATTGTTAAAGTAGCATTAGTAAGGTGATCGGAGCCACTCACGGGACTCTGGCATGCCAAGACACTTGAATGTCAGGATGGAAGCTTCATTCTTGGGAGTGCCTTCGTTGCAGGTCATGGTTCCTGTTCCACCACTGCTTGCTCTTATAGACTTCCCCAGGCATGGTTAATACCTGATCACTGGCTTAATATCGTCGGAATGATTCAACGTGAGATTCGAGTTGCTTATCGTTGTCAGGTCGTGAATGTTGTAATTAACCATCACCGGGTGGGCCAACCCTTCCAGTCGTTCACAAGTTCATATCGAAATGAGAAGTAAAAAGCAAGATACCGAGACTATTCTTACATGACTTTAGGTTCTCTCTATAGCACGATCATTGGTATGATGTTGACTAGCACATACGACATTGCCTCGGCATCTGTTGTAGGGTAGCTTTTGCTTTTACGTTTGGCATAATAATCCGTTTTTGTTCTACGCATGACCTCGACTGATCTGAGATTTCCCCCGTAGCCGACCCTTATTCCTCCTTGATAGAGAGTAGTCTTATCCTCATTTTCACTCGGTATCTGTTGTAGGGTAACGGGTACGGCGGACTGTGGGCCTTGTTCCTGTCCACAGTGACGCTTAAACCAGTGACCCATGCCAAATAATGCAACTAAGGAACTATTTTTTTCTGTTTTGAACAACAAATGATGTTGATGTTTGTATGAAGTTAGGTAAGGTTAAATGGGATATGAGTTAATATCGTCGGTGACGGCACAATAGTCGTGATTTGCGAGGGTTGGACGTTGGATATCCCTTAGAGTCCACGCACCCAGAAACTATAGCCTATCACCTGACGTTAGAGGTGTTGATGCACTGAATCTAACGCCATAGCGGTCAAGTCAATTACAAGGCGTGGATGAACATAACTCAAAGTGCACAAGACTCTAGCCGTCTATCAGCTAACAGCTAGTAAGATAATATTGATAAACAAGTAGCCCATAAAGGCGGAGGAAAGGAGCCAACTATGTATAAGATAAAATTCTATAAAGAGCGCCTCTATGTAGTCACCAGCCAAGTATAATCCCTTGCCGTGGCTATATCTCCTCGACTCCCCATTCCATGGGCGTGTATCCATTGCCATCTCCCACACCGATATAGACATAATATCCCGGGCTGGCAAGAATGGTATAAAACCAATTCCATCTCTTGCCACTTGTCCCACGGGTGCAGACTGGCACAAAGTCGTCACTATTGTACTCCAACAAACAAGTGGGAGCGGGTACCGAGCAAATAAGCTGGCCCTGGACCGGTTTCTCACACTCGAGGTAGGCTTGGTCGTCTCGTGGGGCATCGATGTATACAATTGGGCCAGGGGCGTTATCGGAATAGTACTCCATGCCCGCATACTGACCGTTGTCGAGGCGGAGGTAGCCGGTGTTAGGCTCGATCGAGAACTGGACAGTTCGTTTGTAGGAGAGTTGAGGGTTGGGCTTGAATATCGCGTAGCCCGAAGTCTCCCGATAGGCACTTAGAAGCTCGCCATCGAGGCCGGCATCGTTCGCGACAATATTGAAAGTAGTGATGGGTTCGGGTGCTTCTGAGGTTGACGAGGTTGCAGCGGAGCTGGTAGTTGACACCGATATGGTTGTGGAAGAAAGTGAACTTTCTGTGGAGATGCTCACACTAGTGGAGGTGTCAGCGCTGTGGCTGGTTGTAGAAAGAACAGAGGTTGTCTCGGTAGAGGAAGTGGTACTGGTGACCGAGCCGCTAGGAGTTGATGATCTGGTCTCAGAAGAAGCCATAGACTCGGTCGAGGAGGAAGCCGAGTTGACCGAAGATGTCGTTGACACCGATGCGGATTCTAAAACCCAGTGTTAAAGTAAGTAGTCACATTTCGGTCCCTGTGACGTAGCTAAGTCCTTTCTTTTCTGATACGAAACAGGCGCGCCTAACAGCTAAGTATCTATAACTGAAGATTCCTCCAATATGGACACCGGCCACTGCAGCCAGGATGCCCAATGAGACCCCAAATGAGCTGTAATGGCATTGATCAAGTACTCTCCGCCGTCTCCGAGGACCCACGTGTCTCTATTCCAGTGTAATAGAACTGCGTAAAATGCTAGAATAACCAGTGCTTCTGGCTGGCGCTGACTCAGAAGATCAATGTACTCTTCGTTCAACGTAACGCAAAACATGAGCGTAGCATCAAAACGCCGACCGCACTGTCGCAATTGGTGATGGATAGAAAACGCTTGCTGTAACGTGGATATAGTCTTTCGATATGCATCAGCAGATGCTGAACCAAGACCGGACTCGTCAATCATCCTCGACAAGGACTCTGTCTCGCCTGTTGAATCGCTTCCAGGGGGGATGGCGTCTTCGACCCGTTGCAGGAAGTCTCCGATTACTGACTTCTTAATCATACTCCACGACTGTCCTGTAACCGCCCGGACACCGCGTTGTATAGACAGGTATCTTACAAACCTATCCAGGACGGCACCCAGGTGCTCTCGTGGGCCATGAAGGGTATCGCAGAGGACATGAACCCCAAGTAGAGATGAAAAGAGGAACATGGACACGCATGTTGTCTCCGAAATCTCTTCTCTTGCCTCGTTGAACAATGCTACCGCTCTAGTCTGGAGGGTCGTGGCCAGTTGAAGATAGTGTTCTTGGGCTGAACCGCTTTTGCTGAGGTGCAGAGCCGCAATGGCGAGGACCTGATTCATAAGGTATGGAGATGCCAAGGCGTATTTAATGATGTCGTTGACAAGATTATGACCAAAAGAGTCGCCTAATAACATGTCGGCAATGTTTGTTTCGATGTGGTGTAGGAGAGCGAGGTGATTGAGATCGAACAAGTCACCTCTTTCTAGCGGAGGGTTGTAAGTGCTCGAGATACCCTCAAAGGATCTATCGCTAGAGGGGTTCGATGTTGGGGTGACAGCCGAGAGAAGATTCGGTGGGACGAGACCAGGGGTGTCGCTGTTAGGGGTGCCATATGGAGGATCGCAACTTGCTGGAGACGTATGCGTATCGGGACTTGATTCTTCCGGGAGTGGCGAGAAGCTACTAGAGGCGTAGACACACTGGCGATTTGATATCTTGCAGTTGAGACAGATGGGTCGGGATTCGTCACACTTCATGTGTCTTTGCTTGCAGACGCTGCAGCCATTGCGAGACTTGCGATGCGCTCGACGGGGCTTAACTGGCGCGGGCCTATCAGCGACTTGTTTCCTCTGGCGAACCATTGGGGGCCAGTATTGTAAGTGATTTGTGCGAGTATGAAGGGAAAAGAGGGACAGGAATGGGGAGAGAGAAATACGAGGAGGGCATTCAAGATGCAGATGAAGGGGAATACTCGTATTTATTACTCGTGTCATGACCATTGGCACGTGCGTCGGAGCAGATCCCTCAGGCTATTCTAGATTTAGTCTAGGCTGAGACCTTGGCAGTGTCTAGACTGGGGTATGATTGGTGGCTGTGTTTTGGGTGAATACGGATACTGGTATTCGTATTTGCTTCAAGATGCAAAAGCTGAAGGATTGTCCAGCAAGAGGGGGATCATTAGGGGTTTTCGGTTCCATGCAGAATATGCGTACGCGTCCTTTGATTAAGGTTAAACATAGATTTTTGATCCCAAGCAACTATATATGCTATGGGCCTTTGACTTGGTATTCACTCATTCCCTTCCCACTCATCAACCTCAGAGCGAAGAACAATACTCTCGTTGCTTGCCTCTTTCAACCGATTCTCTACCAAATACGACCTCTATCCCTCACCGGAAAATCTCGACAAAGATCCCCCGCCTATCGTTTGCAGCCTCCGGATATTGCCAGCCCGTCGACGACATCCGAACCCGACTCGAGATCCGAATCCCCCACCGAGCTCATAATGTCTATCGAAGGTCTTTTAAAACCCGTTCCGGGAGTCGAGCCTACAAAAGGTGGCGCCTACCTATGGAGATACGTCCTGAGCGTGGCAGGGGCTGTCATATTCCTCCTCCTCTTCATGGTCTCGTTCCTCTACATATCCTGGAAGATTTGGAGGAAACGCGCCTATTTCTGCGTCGTTTTCGCCATAGGATGCTTCTGTAAGTTTGGAAGAGCCGTCCTGAGTTGTCGACCCCTTTGCTAACAACTATTGGCAGTGGAAATGGTCGGATACGGTGTTCGTGCTGGAGCTCACAAGAAGACGGGCAAGATCATGCCTTACTGCGTGCAGAACATGTTTATCTTGATCGCCCCAGCACTATTTGCCGCATCAATCTACATGGTCCTCGGCAGAATCATAATGAGTGTCCGAGCCGAAAAGCATTCGATGGTCAAGCCCTCCAGATTGACAAAGCTCTTTGTCCTCGGCGACGTCTTGTCCTTTATGGTCCAGGGCGGCGGAGCAGGCATGGGAGTCGTTCAGAACCAAAGCGTCGCCAAGTGGGCTGAAAGGATCGTCATAGCTGGTCTTCTGATCCAGATCATCGTTTTTGGACTCTTCTGCGCCGTCGCTGTTGTTTTCCACAGGAGAATGAAGCGCGCTCCCACGGCAGCATCAATTGGGAGCCTTGTCCCATGGGAATCGACTCTGTACATGCTCTACGGCGTGAGCATTCTCATCATGATCCGATCCGTTTTCAGAGTCATCGAGTATGCGCAGGGCTATACCGGTTACTCCCTCTCCCACGAGTGGACACTGTACGTCTTTGATTCTCTACTGATGTGGATTGTTACTCTCATCTTTGCTTGGAGGTTCCCGAGCCAACTCGATGTTGGGCTTTCCAACAGCTCGGAGGACTTGGGAATGGACTATTCTCCCCAGAAATAGAGGGTCCATGGGGTTGTAATATTGTTTGACCAAGAGCGGGAGGAAGCTTTAGTAGAAAAGCGTGGTTAGAATCGTTCCTTTATAGCATGGATGCATCCGCATCTCAATCTTGATAATAGAATTTCCTATGTAAAATTTCATTGCATTACTAATCACGCCGACTTGGACATTCCACTCTCGCCACCATTTGTCTGAAGTGGCCTCTTCTCCCTTTACAACATCACAACCTCATCCTGTTGAGCGGTATGCTACCACTCGGCACTCGCAAATCACGGAATGGTTGCCATAATTGCAAGAACTGGCATATCAAGTGTGATGAGACGACCCCTTCCTGCATCAACTGTACCATGGCTCGCCGACATTGCTCGTACCTCAGCCTCGTTTCTCGGACAACTGCGCTTCACCAGCAGCAACCGCCACAGGCTCGTTTGGATCACGCACGTATTTCCCCTCTTCTGACGGCGATAGCTTGTCTTCCAAGACAGCAACAAACCTTTACCGTGCGAGACATCGCCCTCCTACATCACTTTGGGGATGGACTTTCTGAGTGCATGCTGGGTTACCATCCCTCAGCGCCAATCCTTCTCAAGCTGGCGTCAAAACATGCCCTGGAAACTCCATACTTTCTCAACCAGCTCCTTGCCATCTCAGCAGCGCATCTTGGTTCGACCAAGAGTGACAACCAGTCCTACCGCAGGGATGCTACTATTTGCCCCTGTGTTCGGATTCATTATGAACCATAACGTGTTCTTTTCCTGCAAGCTACCTTTCCCACATGCTTGACTCCGTCAACGTAGATCTCCGCCACCGACTCCGGTCCGACTTACCATCCTTATATTCGATGCCGCAGATATAGTGGCCATTCTAACAGATAAGAAGAGGATAAAGATAAAGGTATTAAAGGCCAGCTAGAGAAGTAATATAGACTTTTTATCCTTCCGGGGATAAAGAAAGGTATTATCTTATATAAAAAGATATACCTTTTTATCTAATTTTTTATAGCTATTATTATAAAAAAAGAAAAAAAAAATAAGTTCTAATCTTTTATAGTATTAGGTTTTAATACTATTATATATTAATAGCTATATTTTTTTATTATTATGGCTAATAGCTTTTAATATTATTTTAGTCTATAATGCTACTATCTGGCAACCTCGGGCGTTGAATTGTTTCAATATTGTCGACTCGAACTCCGATACTGGCCAAGACTGGGTCTCTACCTTTTTTTTTTCCGTCTTCCTCAGTCATCAGGATCTTTTTGAGCTTTCATCGATTAGACATGACTTTTTCAACCTTTTTGGCATCCTTTGTAAGGTGCCTTGGCCTCTATAGAGGAATCCATGCCATTACCTCTGGCTACTGGTCATCCGTAGAGCCTCGCCTGTTGCCACATCTTGACACCACTTTTTGTGAGGGCTATTGGTGTCTTCAGGGCCCAAGATTTCGAGGATGGTAGCCAAATTATCGACTCCGAAAGTGGAAGCGAGTGTCGGGATTTATTCAAACTGCTTGTCATTATCGACGCAGAGAGTAGTTTATACTCTGTGCTCAGACAAGCGGTCGAATCACTCAGGAAAGTTCTAGATATTTCAAGCTCCGATCCATCGCGACACGTCCGAGCTATACTATCTTGGATAGTGCTTTTAACACAAGACTTTGCCAAGCTATTGGAAAAGAAACAACCGGAGGCTCTGGTTGTCCTTGCATACTATGCTTGTGCATTAGATAGTATCAGTAAATATTAGGTTGTCCATGATACAGGGCAGTATATCGTGAGATCGGTGGTTCGGAATTTGGATGACAAGTGGCACGTATGGCTCACATGGCCGATCCAGAAATTCGCTGAAACTGGAAACGTAGTTTAGGTGGTGGTTAGCCTTGGATGATCCTTTGATCTTGAGAAAATTGTTTATCAGGAGAAACCATCACGGCGAGAAAGGGAATGTGTGTAGAGATTGGCGAATGCTGGAGTTTCATGAGGATTCTATTAACGCTCTTCTAAACAGATGATAGTCTTTATGCACCTCGGATCTAACCCTTAGAGTCTCGTATGACTCTGATTCAGACTCCTCAGCGATGCCCAACTGGATCGGCGTAAAGAAGTCATCGGCCACCAATACCAAAACACGGCCATCACCGCAAACATTGGCAGTGCATCAAAGAGGTAAAGAGGCCATTCGTGAGAAAGAAGATATCCATCAGTGCCCATGACGAATTCTGCCACTCGAAAGATTGAGCGACCCATGACGAGCACACTGACGATATAGAGCATCCAAATCGTAGGCTCCCACTCGAACCCACCAGCCACAGCATGCTTGCTAACCGGGTCTCGACGCATTCGAATATGGAACATGGTGACTGTGATGATGAACAGTCCAAAGATGATGATCTGAATCAGCAAGCCTCCTATGACGATCTTTTCCGCCATCTGGGCAAAGTCATCCATAACCATCATACCAGCGCCACCTCCCTGAACCATCAGCGAGAGGACATCTCCAGTTACAAAGATTTTGGTGAGCCACTTTAAGCTAATGATGGAATGTCGCTCGCCATTTGTCATACGGATAAGTCGACCGAGTGTCATGTAAATAGAGGCTGCAAAGAAGACGGGAGCCAGAAGAATGTTTGTATTCTGGATGACATACGGCATCAATTGGCCAGTTTTCTCTCTTGCGACGGCCCGGGTAGCGAATCCGATAACTTCCACTTTGAGACACTGTCAGTCATGTATCAACAAAGATATATACTAGATATACGCACTCATTCCGCCTATGGGAAACGGTATGGCAAACCAACTTCGGTTTTTGGAGAGCCGCAAGGTGTGTGCTATGGTGACGATACCAAACAAGGCAGCAGAGATAGCTGCACCCTCGAGCGATGGCAGATATTTCCAAAGGTAATAATTGCCCCTATAGGGCTCGAGAACTGCCATCTTTAAGGGTTGTTGAGAAAGAATTTGGAGGATGGAAAGATGAAGACTGGCTTCGGGACAAAGGAGCGACTTGAGGAAGAGTAAAATGAACGACTCGAGGAATAATGAAATGAACGACTTGACGCTGCAAAGGAGTGAATGACATGGAATGATCGACATAGCAAGATGTTGCAGGCAATTTCTTATAGACAAAAAGAGACTACGGTCTTTGAAATGAGCATTGTTGACGTTTGAGCTCAGCCATGTTTCGCCGCTCGGTTGGCCCACAAACTCAGGAGGTGTGAGTGTGAATACGAGTATCCGCGAGACTGGACCCTAATTATAGCGACAAGGCATGCGTAACGCACGGAGTAGCAAAAAAATTAAAACACTAAACCAGTCCTCAATAGTTATTAAGGCAAAAATAACTAGATTTAAGGCTTAAGAATTTAAAGAAAATAATTAAAAAGTAATTTAATAGTATTAAAAGATAATTATATTATAATTTTTCTTTTTTATCTCTTAGTTTATGAATGATTAGACTATAAAGTTAGGCCTTTCTATCATCTTAGCTTGGCGTCTTAACTTAGTGTCTCAAGTTTTTCTACCGCCGCGTGGTAACGCATCGGGCCTGGTCCACATGGGGTAAGAAGGACAAGTCTCGGCCCGAGCTGATCGCCTCTTGATACAGTGGGTGCTGCCACAGAAGTACACCTTTCTTCCAAGACCGCGAACACGCGTATCCGTAGTTGTCGGTCACGAGTATTATCATCAACAACACTTAGATGGTTACGTATGCGCCTGACAACTCGTGGCCCCTTGGAGAAGGTGTTCAATGCATGAAATTCGATCCACAACAGTTATAGAGTCCAAAGAGATCTGCGTCAGGTCATTTAGGATAGACAGCATATAAGCAGCCTGTTCCTGCATCAGCGGACAGTTGCATCCTCCACATCACACTGCGTCTTATCAGTCAAGAAGTGAACATGGCTCTACTTTGCTCCCCAGACGCCATTGCGGAACCGACATTCTTTGGAGGCCATGTCCTCAACCTTGATGTCAACCTGGTCGAAAACTACAACACGACAGCCTTCTCTCTACTTTACTACGGCCACCCGACAGTCAAGGTTGAAAACGTGAGCTTCTGCAACATCACGGTCACCTATACCCACCCCGGCCAAAACGATACCCTCCACGTCGAGACATGGCTGCCTCTGGACAACTACAACGGCAGGCTCCATTCCGTTGGCGGCGGCGGTTGGGTAGCTGGCCGATATCCGCCGGCTTACACTGCCATGGGAGGTGCTATCGGAGAAGGCTATGCCACCAGTACCACGGATGCTGGCCTAAAGTTGCAGGCAGACATGCTGCCAGACAGTTGGGCCTTGGTCAGTGAGGGTAACCCAAACCTCTACGCTCTCAACAATTTTGGATCTGTGTCTCTCAATGACCAGGTAAGCCAGCTGTACCCCATTTTGAATCGCGCTAACATGAATAGGCTATCATTACAAAGCACCTGATCAAAAGCTTCTATGGTCAGGGGCCGGAGTACTCTTACTGGAGCGGTTGTTCCCAGGGAGGCAGGCAGGGCATGATGCTCGCACAGAGATTCCCCGACGCCTACGACGGCATTCACGCTTGTGCCCCAGCCATTTACTTGAACCAGCTCGTTGGGTCTTCTTTCTGGCCTCAGTTTGTCATGAACGACATAGAATATTATCCATACCCTTGTGAGCTCAACGCCATCACCGATGCCGCAGTCGAAGCGTGTGATGGGCTTGATGGTGTCATCGACGGCATCATTTCGGACGAAGGCTCTTGTCGTTTTGACCCACTCTCCGTCGCTGGGACATCGTTCAATTGCTCAGATACCGGTAAGAACATGACAATCTCTGAAGGGGCCGCTATAGTGGCCAAAGCGACATGGGCTGGCCCAAGAACCAAGGACGGCAAGTTCCTTTGGTACGGCCCCAACATCGGTAGCCAACTGAGCGGGTCTACCACGTCGTTGACCAACGACATTGGTCTCGCCATGACTTCATGTTCGAACGGAACATGCACTGGCGTGCCTGTAGGACTTGGCGACGTTTGGTGGAAGTACTTTATCAAGTCTGATCCCGACTGGTCTTATCACAACATGACCCATGAGGAGTACGAATCCTACTTTCGTTCCTCGATACAGCGTTATGACTCCATCATTGGAACGAGTGATCCTGATCTTACTGCTTTCTACAAGACGGGAGGAAAGATCCTCGGTTATCACGGCATGGTGAGTGAAGCCCGGCATTACACGTCTGTGACATACTAACTCGATGCAGAGCGACCAAATTATTCCCGTCAAGGACATCGAGCACTACTACGATCAAGTTTCTACCAAGATCTCCAAGGTTCACGACTTTTACAGGATCTTTGAGGTCCCAGGTCTCCTTCATTGTTCCGGCGGCCCAGGAGGCCAGCCAAGCAACACTTTCGATGCTCTTAGGGCATGGGTAGAGAATGGAACTGTCCCTGAGACTCTTGATCATCATTACGTTGACGTTGATGGGGAGAAGCAAGGTCGTTTGCTCTGCCCGTACCCGAAGAAGGCTCAGCTCAAGACAAAGGCAAAGGCAAAGGGAAAGAAGGTTGCCGAAAGCGACGACTTTGAGTGCGTCGACCCGTGACTTGTAGTCTGAAACGTTGGTGAACATGTCCCGCGATTAGGGTTTCTGTCAGTTTTCTTTCTTCTGCCATGTTATGGCACTTTTATGTATCATATATTTGGTCTTGGCTAGTCATTAGAGCCACATATCTTGAGCGTCACCTACATGATCATCTGTAGATCCAATTATCTGAGTCGTGTTATAGTTCCGCCTAGCTAACCCACGTGGTATACATATCTTAATGCACTCCTAGAAAGTCTTAATGCTTGTGCCATAGCAATTATGATAGCCTCTTTGCTATCCGGGATTCCCAGCCCGGATATTGTCGGCTAAATGGCACCTGTATCACGGAGCATTGGGATGTGCAACAGATCATGACTCCCAGCTCGACGAACCCGCTCGCTTACTTTTAACATGGCTAGCGAAACAGTAAGAACACAGACCAAGATTTCATTTAAAAACTGGCTGATATTGGTCTAGTTGAGGAGGTACGTCGTGTTGTGGTGAAAGTATGGAGTTGCTGGATTTTAAGTTGAGGTCAGGTGGTGGATATCGCTTTATTTCCCTTCTTGTCAAGTGTTTCAATACCATGCCCATAGAGGTAGACCATCCTAGGACTCATAAAAAGAAAAAGGACTTCCCAATTAAACATGATTCCTTTCACACTTCACCCTCACCCTCTATCAGCTCAGCCAACTTGATGTGAGAATGTCTGCCAGCATTGCCAAACCCGGTTTATTTGTCACATTATCGAGGACACATCTTTACAATAGGTGAACAAGATGATGGATGGCATCTCTCCTTCACCGCGCCAGTCACTTTACTTTACAAGTCGCCAACCGTCATTCATAACGGTCGATTTACAGCAATCGGGGAAAGTTTTGGCCCGAAACCCGCAAAACTCGCCGAGATTAGATGTGCAGCAGGCTTGGCCAAAGCATCCTGAGTGGACCAGTTGAATGCCAAGTTTATTGAAATGGGTTTAGTGAGGCAAATCTCAACGTGGAGGCCTAAGTTGTCCAATCATAGCTTGTTCAACCCGCGGAACGAGAGTTTTGCTATTCGTCAGCTCCAAAACAAGCTCCGCAACTCTAACAAGTGGAGAGACAGGGGCTGTCGTGTTACTGAGTCGCTGTCAACATGGCGTGTCCCTACTCGTACAACACATCGCAAAGTTTCTCATTGATGATTTCTCAGATGACGAATTCGGTCATGCCGGAGCTTAGGAATGGTATAATAAAGTCTTACTCCACATATTTATCTCGGCCTGGGTGGGATATTGCCAGTATCTAGTTGTCCCCTGCTTCCCGTCTCCTTGGCACTCGTTCGGCGACACACTCTTCGTTATAGTTGGAACGTTGCTGTGGTTGGGGTATGTACAGCCTTCTTTATTCAAAGCTTTTTGAACTCATGGCTAACCGCACAAGGCCACTATTACCAAGGCCCTGATTGATCATGGATTCAAAGTAACTGCTTTGACCCGCGCCTCTTCGTCTTCTGCACTACCCGCAGACGTTGACATCAAAAGGGTCGATTTTGACTCGCCAGACTCTATCACCGAGGTGCTGAGGGACAAGATGCAGTCATATCGACTATTGGCACCATTGCTGTCCCCGCCCAGCTGAAGTTGATTGATGCCGCCATCAGTGCCAACGTCAAGCGCTTCATCCCGTCTGAATTTGGGGTTGATACTCTACTTGTGGCAGGCACAAAGCTTGAGCCCCTCCTTGCAGTCAAAATAAATGTTGTTGAGTATCTGAAGAACAAGGCTCAGCAGTATACCGACTTTTCTTGGACTGCCTTGGCGACTGGATGTCTTTTCGAGTTTGTATGCAGCTTCACTTTTCTTGTCAAGGTTAAAAATGATAGCTAAGCTTGCATCAAATCTCTAAGGTCTGCTACGAGGTGGGTTTGGTTTCGATGTCTCGAGAAAACATGTCAAGGACTTGAGAAGCTTGGCCAGAAGAATCCTCTCGGAGTTTCGGATCCCATGAAGGCCTTTCAGTTCCAGGATGGCCAAGACAGAGGTTGCCATCTGAGGATGTTTTGACTTTGATCAGATCGCTGACAATGATTTAAATGTTCGGCCGTATATCAAGTGATGGAAAAATAGCTATTTAGTGCCAGATGTGTTGTGCTGCCTTTGATGCTATGCTCTGTCATATACTCGAATCAAAGATCTCGCCTCTCTTGCGACCTATTACAAGGCTACACATTGGACTCTATGAGAGACTGTCAAAGATGGTGGATCTAAAGGTTTTTGCGTGATTTAACCATGAAATTTGCATGGGTTCTTGGACAGATAAACCCGCGTATTCAAACATCCATGGACGAGGTAGCTATTCATTGCATTCCCTTGGCGCGGCCTGTGGGACCAGTCATGGCAGTGCACCCTAATCGACAGACCATTATCATGCCAGGGGGAATCCAAAGTTTAGCGGAGATTGTCGGTGAAATTACTCGAAAGACTCTAGCATCATTGCCAGGTCCATGGCACACTTCGCCTTTAATGAGCCTTTTGCGTCTCGGAGGGTAATTTACCCCGACCCCAAGTCCGCTCCGCTCCGCTAACCCTGTAGAACAACCATTTAAAGCTCCCTGACAGGACTCCATAGATTTGCAGGCTCTCATCTTGATATTAGACATCCAAAGCGAACATAGGGAACCGCAAAATGGCGACTACTATGCAGATATGGCAATACTCAAGCCCCGTCGAGAAGATCGAGGACGCCTTGACCCTCAAAGACCAAGTTCCTGTTCCTTTACAGACCTCTTTGGACAAAGATGAAATGCTCATCAAGGTCATCACCGCTTCCATCAACCCCGTCGACTACAAGCTTCCCGAGTCTGGTATCATTGGAAGAATCATGATTCCCAACCCAGCAACACCGGGTCTCGACTTCTGTGGCCGTGTCGTTGCCAAACATTCATCAATCACAGGGTTTGAAGAAGGGCAACTCGTTTTCGGGGGCTTTCCATCCCATAAACAGTTGGGGACACTCGCACAGTACACCGTCGTCTCTATCGCCTGCTGCGCGTTGCTGCCAGAAGGCATTGATCCAGAAGATGGAGCAGCTGTGGGAACGGCGGCAACCACAGCGTACCAATCTCTAATGCCAGATACGCTGCCGCCAGCTGCGAACATCTTCATCAATGGAGGCAGCGGCGGTGTTGGCTCGTGGTCTATCCAGCTTGCCAAAGCCATGGGCGCCAACGTCACGACAACCTGCTCAACAAGAAACCTCGACCTGTGCCAACGCCTTGGCGCTGATCACGTCATTGATTACACCAAAACCGATGTTGTCGGATTTCTGAAGGAGCAAGGTGCTATCTTTGATCTAGTCGTCGACAACGTGGGAAACAGACCGGATCTCTACGACAGCAGTCACCTGATGCTCAAGGCCGGAGGAACGTTTGTTCAAGTTGGTGTCGGCGAGTCCATGTCCCTATCGGGCATCGCATCTACTATGAAGAAGCAGATTTGGCCATTTGGAACCCCTCGTTTCTACTTTGTCAACATGAAGAACTCGGCCGAGTTTTTCCAGGTCATTGGGCGATGGATGGAGGAAGGACGGATGAAGCCTGTGATCTTGGCCAAGTTTGATTGGAACGATGTTCCGGAAGCGTTTCGACAGCTACGAGAAGGTCGATCACCGGGAAAGATTGTGGTGAAGGTCAATCAAGATTTGTGAGTTTCTATGAGTGTGAGAGATGGACGGCTCGTGATCCTTGTAGAATTGTAGTTACTCAATGCAACATAATTAATCCTCCAGTGTAGTCCCCGATTTCAGTACACTCTTTACAGCCACTCAGATGGCCCAAATGTCTCGCCCATAGGAACAGTATCCAGAGGCACACCCATTCCATCCGCAGTCGTGTCCTGAACAGAGTTACCCCACCACCTGAGGGACACACCTGGGTAAGTGAGACAGAAGAACACAAGAAACGTGGTTATAGCCAATGCACTGTCCAGAGACGAAGAAAGAAGGTAATTGTACTTTGTCCACCATGCATGATAGCGTCTCTTGATGAACATGTTAAAGGCGAGTCCCACAAGGCCCCAGGAGATGCAGTTAGCGGCAGTTGCAGGCGGGATGGATGATGTAGATGCAAAGATGACCGGAGTGTGAGTCTGGATTCATGTCAGTTCCTCTCTCGGCCTAGTTAAGATAAATGCGACGACATGGCTTACATGCTGGAGAAGCTTGTTCTTTGGGAATCGTCGAGCAGCTAGATAGACAACAACCGGCAGTACAGCTCCGATTAAAAAGAACCAAAGCATGCTGTTGTACATGGAGCCTGACTTGAACAACTTGGTTGGCCCAATCAATCCCCAGAACACGGCGTTGGCTGCGTATCCGTTTGCTAGGGGACAGCGGAACTGTTTCATTGTCAGCGAATGACTCGAGAAGAGCAATGATGTTCCCTCACGTCATTCACAGCTTCAGGAGTGCAAATGCCTTCCACATTGGCCATGGCCCACAAGTTGACGCCTGTCTGGACTAGCCATGAGATTAGAATGGAGAGAATCTGGGCCGTGAAGGTAATTCTAGGAGGCTAGAATATTATGTTAACAGGGCCCCAGGAGAGAGGATGTGAGATGTGCTTTGTGGTGAAAGAACGTACGATCTTCATGTAGTAACCCATCTTCATAGACTGGATGTAACCAAGTCCCTGGAATGTGCACACAAGAGTGAAAACCTTGAATACGACGTTGTTCATCATGTTTCCGGGCCAGATGAAACCTCCAATCAGTGCAGCCAAGACACCCGTGTTGACAGTAATGTTGCAGGTGGCTTTCATAAGACCGATGGGGATCAGAAGCACAATGTTCAACAAGATGCTGATGATGAGTCCCCACCAAGGAAGCTGTGTGTTCTCGACGTAAAGAAAGGCCATGCTGATGCCGATCAGGGCTGCAAAGACACCGGCATACCACCAGATGGGAACTGGTTTATAAGCACGCATCAGACGGCCGTGGATGTCTTCCCCCTCATGGTTGTCCTTCTTCGAAATGGTGGCCTTCAGAGCACCCCACACCATTTCCCTATGGTACAAGGCCGTATGTACAAGGATGGAGGTGACTGAAGCGAATCCCAAGCCATATGAGAGTACGGATGTCGTGGATAGAAAAACTGGTGAGTATTCGGCATATGCCTCGTCATTGATGCTATAATCAGGGTTCATGACGCGAGATGTGTTGTATGGAGCTCCAGTGTTGTCAAAGGTTGACGACGATGAGAAGGGGAAGAATCTTCCATACCACACATTTTGCCAATGCAAAGCGGGCGATACAATCCAGAGGAAGAAGACACTACCTCCAAGCACATTAAGGATGGCCCATGAAGGAACAACAAGAGGTGTGCCCAGATAACCGGAGATCTGGTTCCAGTCCAAAGTGAGAGGCAGCAGATCCATTCCAGTTGTCGCGCCAAAAACTTGATTGAGCGTAACATCGTTGGGTCGAATCCAAGTGATCCAGGCAAAGGTTGTCAAAGCGGTGAACAGAAACGACGGTACAACCTGCCAAGCAGCAGCGGCCACGGTAAAAACCCAGAAGAACTTCATACGATGCATCTTCCAGCCATTAGCGACGACATTTTGGAATTTGGAATCGTGAAAGCCGTAGATCATGGAACACGTAGGCAAGGCGCCAGGCCAGACGCAAAAGGCTGGTTGAACAAGGAAGCGATAGAACAAGCCAACGAAACCGAAACTAAGAGCTTGTGTAGAAAGCAGGAATAGCAGTCGGTAGCTCGGAGATATAGGGATACCGAGGAACTTGTCGAAGGCGACGTAGACATCGCTGGCGAGGGAACCGTTGTCAAAGGCAGATACCAAAGAAGTCATAATAGCCGTGATGGTGTGCTCTTTGTGATTGAATGGTCCTGGGTTGAGACTAAACTCCCATCCGAACGGGAGACGGACGACGGTACTCGGAAGGACGCGGGCCATGAAGTGACCGACGGGCAAGGTGATGATGATGACGAGGTTGGACGACAAGAAGACTGTAGCGCCCAGGTGTCAAAAACAAGACAGAGTACAAACTGTGGGTTGTGATATACGTACTGGGAGGAGAATGGAGTTGAAAGAATTGCAGAATTCCGGAAAAGATCAAGGTCGATACAATGCCCAAGAACCAACCTCGAAAGGTGTTGACGGGAATTGTTGGGTCGTCAAAGGGAGGCACTACAGCCTGAACCTGATCAAAGGGACTTGTATTAATCAACAGTGTTAGTTAAATGTCATTCATGATAGTAACGTGTAGCACTTACGAGTCTTCAATGCTGCCATTCTCAATCTCAATCTCAGCATCATGAGCCTCAGCCGTGGTTTTCTTCAGATGACTGTCACCATCAGAGGCCGCATCCTGTTGAACTTGACTATGCGCCATAGCTCAAGTCTCGATGAAACAAACAAACAAGGATTGCCTGGCTCAATTGCTGTTGTCTCGAGGTCAAAGCTCTTGCGACTGGCCCAGACTGAAGCTTCTCCGGCCGGGGAAGATGTGGGTATTATTTCCATCGCCATCTCCAATACGTAACTAGGTCCTTATCGTTATCTGTTTGACAGGGCCGGGGTAATGAGACGCTAACGATATCACGTACAGAATTTCCGTTTTGGTGTTTCTTTATCTGGTTCTCTTTCTGGACTAGTTTGTCTCTTATCAGCCGAGGATCGGGTTGCTTGCCCGACGCGTTGAGAATGCATCTTCAGGGTGGCATGAGAACTGGAACTTCATGCTTCTTTGATAGAAGAAGACACGCGATGGCAATTCTCACGTAAGTCACATGCCCGATTGATGGTATACTGTTATCAAGTGAAGGACCATGTCAAAGTTGTTCACGACGCTATTGTAGGGTAGGTCAGTAGGAAGACGCGTCGGTCAACTAGAGAATAACAAGAACATGTGTAAAATATCACATGATGTAATAAATATCATAAAAAAGAAATAAATAGTTCAAAATCTCTTCCATAATATATTAAATTCTCCTCAAAATTTTACAATTGTTTTCCGAACGTGATGTGAGAGCCATCATACCGTCACGCTTTCTCAACGTGTTTATTTTCGCGGTTCACGCAGCGACTGGGCTCCCCTAACCTTCAGCTGGCCGTGATAATACAAGTGGTATCATTGACCTGGAGATCCTCTATCAAACTTGATAAGAGTTTGCAAACTCATGGTTCCCTCGGTATTGATTGCCGTGATTTGAGTCTGGTGATCGCGTGTTCCCACGACCTCTTCGTCCACATGACACTGGTCAACCACCCGACAACGAGAATGTCGATAATGATCATATGAGTAAGTTCAAATTTACCAGAGTTATCCAATCGCATCAACTCGGTTTATCCGGCCTGCAGTTGTTGACATCATACTCCCAGAGATGTCATTCGTTCGTAATTACCGCTTTCGGAAACACCAGGCGCTTCCTCCTCATGTGCATTGTTCTGGCCGCATGATGTCTATCAAAGGTGCATGGTTTACCTGAAAATTAAATGATAAGGCTGTCGTCGTTGTCGGCTTGAATTATTGAGTACTGTTCAATACCCAAAAACGGTTATACACTCCTAGACCTCCAAAGTGAGAGTAGGACCAAAGCCGAATGGCATCAATAGTGTTAACCCAGCGCCATTCAACGCAACGCTACTCCATACAACTCTCTTAGCTCCTTCTAATGAGGCTAGAGTCCCAGCAGGTGATGATTTAATTCAAAGGCCTCAGAAATGCACTACTAGTCACATGCTAGTTGTGATATAGACGAAGGATGCGGGATGAGCAGCACCGACTATCAAACCATACGGAAACTTTTCCATGGCCCCTATATGCAGTGTCCTTCACTACGGAACCGAGTGCTTTGTAATTTTTTGGAAGAGCTGGAAGTGATTCGCCACTTTGATGGGGAATCTTAAACATCTGATACTCTATCTATCTGCCTCTGTCTAACACGATTGACAGGAAGGTCTGAAGCTCTATCGTGGATTCGATATGAAGCTCCGCTTATTTAGGCCTGAGCTTAATTGCGCCCGTCTTAAAGTATCTTCTGTGTGGTGGTCTACCCGACTTTGATCCCGATCAACTTCTCAACCTCATCGAGACCTTTGTCCATGTCGACGGGGAACGCTGGCCTCCCGAACCAGGAACATTTCTGGACCTTCGACTTGCAATACTTGGGACTAGCGCTGCTCTAGGGGTCAGTCGACCCGCTGAGGCAACTTTGTTTCTCGTTGCAGTTCTGTTCCCACAGTTCGGGTAAGCTGGGCCTGACCTGAAGCTTCCTTCTTCATCGGGATAGGTCCGAGCATGGCCTGGTAGGTTTGGAAATGCGCCTGGGGCCGAGTGCAAGGTAAGATCAAGTGAAGTTGTTAGGCGGAATTCACAATAATGCTAGATATTAGCCTCGAACAATTGCGTTTAGAGCTGAATTTTGTTATAATTTAAGTATGGATAAACTGAATTATATTGTTTGTCTCAAGGTCTCTCCTGCCGCTACTTGCTCTTCCACTCTGGACTTGCATCCCAAGCCTCGAAAACCTCACATTTTGTCTCTCCTATTCATTACTATGATGGCTTAGGTTTGTTACTATGGACGTGGCCATGTGAACCATGATAATCCGACTCAACAACGATTCGCCCTTTCTGTCAAAAACTCAGCAGCCTGTTCAAATGCATGCTTCATGTGGTTCTGTCAAGTACGGTTAGTCATAGTCAGGGCTTGGCCCGGGGCTTGGAGTCATACCTCTGCTGAATCAACTGACAAACCGCCAACATGAGGAAGTAGCGCGACACAGTCTAGTTCTAGCAGTTTTTGGCTGATACGAGGCCTAAGTCGATATCTTCAGCTCTTAGAACTGTTAGCCTGGAGCGTTGGTGTCACTTACTCAAATTCATAGACATCCAAACCGGCACCGCCAATAATTCCATTCTCAATGCCCCATATCAACGCTTCTTCATCGACACATTTGCCCCTGGAAACATTGACGACCCTAACACCTGGCTTCAAGAGCTTAATCCTGTCCCGGTCGAGGATGTGATGTGTCTCGCGCGAATATGGACACGAAAGCACAACACAGTCGACTGCAGACACCATCTCATCAAGGTCGTTCCATGCAACGCCAATTTCGTTCGCCTCTTTTTGGTTTCGGTTGAAATAGTTGACCCGCATGTCTAGAGCGTGAAGGAGCTGTCCAATGCGTTTTCCTATTCGGCCGTAACCGATGATCCCAACACTCTTCCCCCCAGGTTCGAGGCTATTCTTGGAAGCCCAAGTCATGGCTCCGACGAAGGCTTTCGGGTCGCCAGCTCGAGCTGCCTTCTCTGCCGCACCAAGTAAACGAAACGCTGAGATGACGAGGTACAATGCCACTGTTGCAGTGGCATCGGTACCTCCCGCTGTGCTGCGGACTGTGATACCGCGAGCAGCATTTCCGGCGATATCTTCTAACTCCAACCCATGACCCATATTAATGAGAAGACTCAGAGTCTTGGGTAAAGTTGGCGTCCAACGTCCTATTCCGATTGTCCAACCGTTGGCAAGACCGGTTGTGCTTTCGCCTCCAAGACGAAGAATAGCGGATGCATGTGCGAGAGGTGATGTTGGAGATTGAAGATCATTGTAGAAATGTTCCTGGGAGGAAGGTTTGTAGCCAATTATGTTGAAACGTGATGACAAGGAGGCTGCGAATTCGGCTGCAGCTGGTAGGAGAGTTCCAAGATAGACGATCGTGGGCTTGTTGGCGGTTGCCGCCTTTGGTGAGGGAGTTGGAATAGAGCCCATATTGTGTTTGGAGAAGGGACGAAGGGATATGATGTCCAGTAAACTTCATGTGTAGCGCGCTAGACGACTTATACAATGTACCTATGGGAGTCATGATCCAAGGGCAACAAACCGTGTAAATCTTCCGTTTTGGGTAATCTGATAGCCAATCTTGTTCTGATAACGATCTGAACATGCCCTGGCCTTCGTCGCAAGGATACAGCGAGAAAAGAACGTGTAAAGCCACAAGATGAATACTAGTTTTCGAACAACGACGTATCCCCCATCAAGATGAGACAACTGATGGCTATTATGTGCGACTCTCGGTTGATACTTGAATAAACGCCATTATTGCTACCGTTATCATTAAATATGGCATCTAAATCTAGCCAATACTACCTGAGAGAAGAACTCCAGACCTACAACTCTCCGCCAACCAACCAAGTGTTGATCAGATGCAGCGAAATTTCAGGCTGGTCTAAGGGTACCATGTGGCCGGCCCTATCTACAGTAACAAAGCTGAACCGAGAGGGCTTCTGACTGTTCGAGTTGGCCTTGACAGCCACCTCTTTCATAGTTCCCGCTTCAATCACCTTTCCATCTTTTGGAGCGTGCCAAACCCGCATGTCCTGAGACACGAACTCAGCCTGGCCAGCCCACGCCACTCGCTCAGTCCATCTCAGGTTCCCTGCCGTATTGCACGCCAAGTCTAAGTTTCCGTTGTAGATGAGAACGTCGAGCTCATTTTCAAGGAGGAAGAGGACTTCTCTGGCAGTGTTGACGTAGAGATCATTTCCCTGGCCGAAGAGGTCCTGAATATCCTCGTTCAGAACAGTAAAGTTGCCAACTTGCTCGGGAACGCCGAGAACGTCGCGAATTGAGGGTTCATTCACGTAATCTTGAATTCTGAGGACCCCAGTGTAGCAGAGTTGGTCGACTTCGCAAGTTCGCGTAATGTCAAATGGATCACGACCTCCCTCTCCGGTCTCATTGTCGAACAAGGCCCGAATCTGACCGCTGCAGAAAGAATCTGCTGCATGGCAGAGTATCGGATCAGGGTTCTGGTAGCAAGATTCGTGGAGAGACACACATCGAGGAAGAGCTTCACGAATTTGCGTGCATCGCGTTTCGTTGAAAACAGGCTCATCAACTCCTGGCTTGGTCGTGCAGAGGGTGTCGTAGTATCCGTATGTGGTATCCAGAGGCGAAACAAATCCATCTCCGATCATGACGCTCCTGAGAGGAATTTCGAGGCCAGCCCTCAAGCCAGGGTCGATTTTGTTGTAGCGCACAATTTCTGCAGCGACAGTTGGTACATAGTGCCCCCCATAACTCTCACCCGAGATATGGAAAGGCACCGAGCTGAGATGCGGGAAAGCACTATAGAAGATTTGAAGGAAGATGTGGACGTCCTCAGCGGCAGTGAAGGAATCGGAGGGCATGTCAACACCCTCGTCGACATAAGAGAAGCCAGTTCCAGCTGGTTGGTCGATAAAGATCATGGATGCATTGGCGGTCCAAGAGAAGGGGTTTCGCATTGTACCGGTACCATCCTCTTTGATCAGACAAGGGCCCAGCTCCATCATCATACCTATAGATGTTAGTCTCGCCAACGCTGGCAAAGTCGACCATGAGCCACATACCAATAAGCCCACTGCATCCTGGGCCGCCCGTCATCCACAAATTGAGGGGATCACCCCGAGGGTCGGAAAGACTCTCAACGTACCCTGCATCTTATTGTTAGAGGGTCAGATTAGATATAGGTTGATCTGGACTTACAAAAGAAGAGGTGTTTCCCTTTGGCCTCTAGCCACCCAGTGTATTGCTTCGACTCAGTGTCACAAAGGCTGGAAGACTGCTCCCGAATACGCATTGAATACCCAGGATAATGCCTCAGGCCAAAAGACTGCCATTCAGTCGACTCGTCCGTCAAGAGTTTCTGCTCGATCGGCGTTGCAGATGCTGGTGAAAGCACAGCGGCCAGAGCCAGCGTCAAGGTTGTGATTGCACGAAGAGCCATGATGAACACAAATTGCAGTATCTTGAGATGTACGTTTCGGTTGCCTCAACTGTCTTTGCATACGATCAAAGAAAGGGTGCTACAAATCCTTATCAGTCTGCTCTCTGACCGGGAATAATCGCTTCATGTTAATGCGGGCAACTCGGATCAGACTGCCGGCTTCTGATCCACCCTGGTTCAACTGACCCACCCGTAAAGACTTCCAAAAGCGGTAATTCTGTACGAGCGGCCGCAGAGTGATGAGGCCTTCCTCTTGAGGCAATGGGGCTCTGGTAGGATTGATCGCACTTGGTTACTCGATTAGATACTCGATAATGATAAACCCGGAGGTTCGGATGCTTTCGGTTCAAGTGCCATCAGTGAATTGATCGACTGGCTACGGTAGATTACATCAACACCACTTCCCATTCTTCACTTTCACTGATACCTTCAGTTGAAAGCTCATATATCACCATGCTCATGTTTTAATGGCCGATTCAAAAACTACAATACCTTTAGGGGCAGCCCTGAGGGTGTCTCTGACTCTCGGAAGCACCCTTACGCTCTTGGCGTTGTTCTGGGCTCAACTAGCCCGTAGCCGTCAACAGTCACCCAAGCAGTCCACTTACACGTCGAGCCATGTCTTTTTCAACACACTGAGCTTCGTGGCTACAGTGCTTGCTATTGGCTCTCATTTTTGGGAAGCCTTGACTGCATCTACATCATCTCAACTCCTTGAAGGTGTCTCCTGTACCGCCGCATGGGTGAGTCTCCATCTTGCTGGCTACCTAGTAGATATAGCTAACACATGAGAACTAGAGCGTCGTGCTCTTGGCTCGATTAGCATATTTTGCTTCTCCTGTTTACAGGCGACCTCTTCATATCCTGGCTAACAGTCTTTCCTTTGCCCTCTTCGTGGTCAATACTATCCCAACCATCATCTACCCGCTCGTTATTATCCCACCAGCCGGAAAACGCCCTGTTCTGGACACGCCCCTTCTCTGCAACCTGAGCTCAACCTTACTCGCATCAGTGATCTTACCCGTCTTTACGCCAGCACACAGCGTACTGCCTGATGGGGGCTCATCTCTGCACCCTTCACTGGCATGCTCGCCCATTGTCCGATGGTGGTCCTACGGATGGGTCACGCCTTTCGTGGCCTCAGCCTACAAGAAGGGGGGCCAGCTTGATGCAGATCATCTTCCAGAGTTGACCGTTACCGCCGACCCCCTTTCGCTGTCGACCAAGTTTGTCGAGGCCCGCCGCAAGTCAGACTCCACCAGGCAGGCTTTGTGGTCAACCTTCAAGGATCGACTGTTGACCATGGCCCTTCTCATGGTGTTCTGTGGCTTTTCTGAGTTCTTGGGAGCAATTGGCTTGCGAAGCCTCTTGACAAGTCTTGAGGGTAATGCGCCTGACGGATCTTTCCGGCCATGGTTCTCTGCTCTTTTATTTGGTGCCTCCCCTGTCATCCGTGGCCTGTTCATGCAGACTTTTGAGTTCTTCTCAACGGATACGATCTGTCGACTGAAAGGAATGGTCATCTGTGTCATCCACAAAAAGATCCTCAAGCAAAGGGATGGTGGACGCATCGACGTGGGCCAGGTGACCAACCACGTTGCCGCAGATATCGACAAGATCTCGATTCTGAGATACACCATCATGGCTGGCTTCATGGTCCCTGTCGAGGTGGCTGTCGCCAGTGTGATACTGTATCAAACACTGGGTTGGTCAAGCCTCCCTGGATTGGCTCTCATTGTAATCACTCGCATTCCCATTTCTTGGTACGTCAACAGATACCAGGGCCGGGCCCAGTCACGGGTCATGGAGGCGATTGAGGCAAGAGTCCGCCGCGTGAGCGAAGTCATCGACGGACTGCAGACCATAAAGATGCTAGGCCAGTCCTTGGCCTTTACCTTGTGGATCGGCGAGAAGCGAAAGGCGGAGCTTCGGGCCATCTGGAAGAAGCTTGTTATAGCCACAGCCTCCGAAACACTCTCTTCTGCATTCGTCCTCATTCCCTTGATCCTGTCGCTGTGTATTTACACTCTCATTGCTGGGCATAGCCTTAGTCCTGCTGTTGTGTTCACAGTAGTGTCAGTCTTCAATACGTTGAAAGGGATGATGTCCCTTGCTGTCATTGGTGTCAGCACACACGCGCAGGCCATGGTTTCTGTTGATCGGGTGGTCCAGTTTTTGGATCAAGACGTCGACAGTCTACTTGAACAGGACGACACGGCTTTCACAACTCCCTATAGTGATGAAAGCAGGGGTCATGAAGCTATCGAGTTGGGGGCGAGGAGCGCGTCGGTTGCTGTCAAGTTGCCTGATAATTCGCTCCGGACAATCTTGCATGGTGTTTCTTTCCAAGTCCCTCGAGGTGGCTTAACTGTTATTACAGGGAAAACTGGGTAAGTTCAGATTGTTTCAGTTTCACAATATTCTTTCGAATGCTCACTGTTGGGAAGATCCGGGAAATCCACGCTCATCAAAGCCCTCCTTGGAGAAGCACCCGTAATCTCCGGCGAAGCGTCCCTTCGTTCCAACGGACCCGAAACCATTTCTTCCGCTAGCCAGGCCCCATGGCTCCGCAACAGCACGATCAGGGACAACATCCTTTTTGGTGCACCTTTCGTCTCAAAGAGATACAACGAGGTGGCACGAGCTGTTGCTTTGCATGTTGATTTCCGCCTTCTCCCGGACGGCGATCAGACTATTGTTGGGGAGGCTGGATCCTCACTATCAGGAGGTCAAAAGGCGCGTGTCGCTCTCGCCCGGGCTGTATACGCAAATACAGATATTGTCGTTCTCGATGATGTGCTTTCGGCTTTGGATGCAACAACTTCCAGTCACATCATCGACGAGTGCATATTTGGGCCTTTGATAGAAGGAAGGACGACAATTCTCGTCTCGGATAAGGCAGAGATATGTCGCCGAGCTGACCAGGTTGTGGAGCTGATCGACGGAGAAGCGAGGGTGTCTGTTCAGCAAAGAGACACAACCACCCCAAAACTTGGGGCCACCGAGGCACCGACAATCAGGCAAGTTGAGCTCTTCCCAGAGACAGACTCGACAATTCAAACAATAGGAGAGACGAGAATATCCAGGCCGCCAACAGGAGAAAACTCGTCGCGTACCCAATCCGAGAAGGTCCTGGATGGCCTAATCGGAAAGTCTACCATCTTCAAATACCTGGGCATGTTTGGGTCCCCGACGTTCTTGGCTTTGCTGTGTGTTTTGATCTTGTCAGGTCAGGCAGCTGACACGCTGTCTTCGCTCTGGTTAACGAAATGGTCGGCCAGTTACAGCTTTGATCAAGAGCGCAAGACAGACAGGACCTCGGTGTTCTTCGCATCCGTGTACTCTTTGATGGGTCTTTCACAACTCGCACTGGCTTGCGTCTCGACTTTGCTCTTCTACAGAGGCGCCATCAGAGCTAGTCGCAAGCTACATTATCGCATGCTTGTCTCTGTGTTTGGCGCTACGTTTCCATGGATCACATCAACACCGGCTGGCCAAATACTGAACCGGTTCTCCTCGGATGTGTTCTCTCTAGACAATACTGTCAATGAGCTGCTCAAACAGGTTGTCGAAAACTCTCTTTCGATCGGGTTTCGCTTAGCGGCAGTATCCTCCATGTTGCCACTGTTTTTGCTTCCTGCCCTCATCTTCCTCTGTATGGCCTGGCTTACCGGGCGGGTGTACCTGTACGGCTCAACTGCCGCAAAGAGGCTCTATGCTGCGTCCCTGTCTCCCGTTCTGTCTGAACTGACCGATGCTGTCTCTGGCGGAGAGATCATCCGGGCCTACAACCGGGAGACCATGTTTCGACATTTGTTCCTAGAATCGCTAGAGAAGTACTTGCGCGGCTGGGAGACAGTGAGTGGTACGCAAAGATGGCTGGCCGTTCGGATGGATGTGTTCGCCGGGTTGATCCAGGCGTCTACTGCTATACTCGCAATCACTTCTCCAACCGCCAACCCAGCGGTAGTCGGATTTAGCATGACAAGCGCATCGGCGCTATGCACAGCGTTACTATGTGAGTCTTTCACTTCTTTTTCCTACTATGATCAAGGCTAATAAACAAAGATCTTGTGTACTTGTCAAGTGTGTTGGAGATCGAGATGAACTGCTTTCAGAGGATTGAGGAGTACACTCATAGAATTCCTCAAGAGCCCAAAAACGAGCTCGAGGGGGGAGATGAAGGGTTAAGAGACCAGAAGTGGCCCACCCGGGGCGAGCTCGAGATAGTCAACTTGACTGCTGGCTACTCGCCAGAGAACTCTGTTCTAACAGACATTGATGTCCAGGTACACCCGGGACAGCGGATTGCCATTGTTGGGCGTTCTGGGAGTGGGAAGAGTTCTCTTGCTGCGACTATTTTGGGGTTGACCAGCAAAACTGATGGGCGCGTCCTCATTGACGGTGTCAACATTGACTCTGTAGGCGTGGAAGAGTTACGGCGCGGTATATGCTTCATCCCTCAGAACCCGATGCTGTTTACTGGTCCGCTCAGGTTCAACCTGGACTTTACCGGTACCGTAACCGACAAGAAGCTGCGGCAGATCTTATCTGATGTCATGGGAGACACTGAAAGTGTGGCCAAGTGGTCTCTCGATCGACAGATTGAACGTGATGGGGCCAACCTCTCCCAGGGAGAACGGCAACTCATCGCGATCGCAAGAGCGCTAGCAACATCAGCCCGGATCGTCATCATTGACGAAGCAACAGCAAGCCTGGACGCGGAAAGTGAAAGTCGGATGCAGAAGCTCCTGGCAGAGAGGTTCTCGGACAAGGTGGTGATGGCTATAGCACATCGATTAGCGACGATTGTGGACTTTGACCAGGTGTACGTGTTGGACCAGGGTAGAATCGTTGAACGTGGGGTCCCCAGGCTTCTACTTGAGTCGAGACAGGGGCAGTTTTGGAAGCTTTGGCAGAGCATGGATCAGCAGAAGCGCCGGGGTGCTTAGGGGTAGTTAGCGGAAAGCCTCTGTGTCTCTCTCAGGGCATCATGTCTTCATCTTCATCATACGACTATCTTATCTACTCAAGTCTCGATTGCCATTACGGAGATAAGGGACTCTCACCATGTAATTGACTGGCAAGACCCATGACCCACAGTGGCAGTGATAAGCGCGCATTCCCTTGACAGGGGATCTTGTCACTGAAATCTCCTCTTTCGGCTCACTGTGTCCCTTATCTCGACCGGCTAAGCATATCCGCATTTCATCTCCTAATTCGTTATCCGTCGCGAACTCCCCTCTTCACCTCATTCCATCTCCACCATGTCCGCCATGTCAAATATTGAGCCCCAAATCTCACCGCAGTGCTCAACGGCCCGCAGAGGTCGCAAGAGAAATGTAACATCCCGCGATCGCCTTGGATGCGTCACTTGCCGTGAGAGGCACCTAAGATGCGACAAGGCACAGCCGGGGTGTGACAATGTGGGCCATACCTAACCTCTCTTTAACTCAGCTAATGGTGCCCATTCAGTGTATCAAAGCAAATCGGACATGTGGAGGCTATGCTAGAGGCATCTCCTTCCGTGACCAGACCATGATGGTTATTGAAAAAGTCCAGAAGCCCGAGTCAAGACGAGTACGCAAGAGCTCAGCGTCGGGTTCCGTAACGAGATCACCGATACCGCAAGAGATGTCAAGAAGCCCTTGTCAACCAATTGAACCAGTAACGGGCCTGGATATTGTTCAAAGTTTGCCTCAGCCTGACCTAGAACATATGCCATCCTTGGCCATCGACTCACCTGTGGGTGAAGATTTCCTGTTCGAAAGCTGGGACCTGCTTGGAAATCCATGGCCAGAGGCCACCAACAATCAGCTATGCATCATGTCACAGCCATCGCCATTACTGTCAGATGCACCTCAAGTTGACTTTGGAGATCTAGGAGTGCTCGAGGCCAACAACGCAAGCCTCCTCCTGCAGACTTCAATCCCCGACTCCTTATCCCTAGGCCCAAGTCTACCATATGACTCCTTTCTCTTCTCTCAAGATTCCGAGTATTGCCAACGCCTGTTCGACAACCAAATACGAGGACTATCGGCTGTTTTGCCCCTCAAAGATATCTTTAACGGTGACTACTCAGCTGCTCCTCACGTTTGGAGCGCCGTCCTTGCCGTTTCAGCCCTGACTCTGTCTATCGAGTCATCCCCAGGACTGATAACCCCAGCGATGGCAACACAGAAGAAGCACGCTCTCCGACACTACGCCAACTCGCTAAGATCATTACGAGTGAAACATCCGCAGAATACACCTGAAGCGTTCAGTAGCATGCCTCTACAGGAGCTGCTCGACTGGTTTCTCTGTCGACTATTGCTGGCCAACTTTGAGCTTGGTCGAGGAAATCTCGCGTTGTGGAGGGCACATTTGCGCGCGACAAGCCGGGTCTTTAGTGCCTGGCACAAACGGATCAGACAAGTCCCTAGGGGTCGCATCCTCGCTCAAGTTTTTGCAAGAATGGCACTGCTCGTGGAGTTGCAGAATGAGGAACTGGCCGTGACGGGCTTGAAGGACATGAATCCTGGCGTCGCACACGAACTATCGACAATGATCCAAGTCTCAACGTCAGCCCGCGACCGACTTTTAGGATTCATCAGGGAAGTCGGTCAACTTGAGCTGAAATTTCGATGCACGCCGTCAATGTTTGCCAAGTGGACAAGCAAGCTCGAGATACTGGATGCCAGGTTGACCGAGTGGCAGCGGTGTCTCTCGCCATTAGAAATGCCCGTCGATAGTGGCGTTGACGACCCAGTATCGTTCCCTCCTCAAGCTGGAGATCCTGATCCACTTCAAGTCCATCCATTGACATTTCCCAATGCTACCGATCCTACAGCCGCCGCCGTGAATTATGCGCATTTCATCTGTACTCGAATGCGAGCTCGTACACGATATTTGGAGAATGGCACCAAAATACCACCCGCCAACGCAAATTCCATGGCTCTATACATATGCCGAATAGCTGCAGGGCTGTCTCCCAATAGTTGCGCCATCACAGAAGCCTTTGGTCATGGAATGATGCCAGCAGTTGTCGGTGCATACTGGTGGACTTCTGATCCCCAGGTTCGTCGGTGGATTGTCAATTGGCTACAAGGATATGATAAGAACGGAGAACGTGAAGGCATCTGGAATGTTCGACAGGCCCGAAAGCTGATGATGTTCCTGGATGGTGAAATCCTGCAGAGAAGGACTCGCGCCGAGCACTGGAATGTTATCGCGGCTCGCGTCAAGGAGCAGGAAGAGTCATTTTCGACAAGCCAAAACGACATATTGGAGGCCGAACTAGAGATGAACAACGATGATGAAGACCCGGGACAAGGAAACCTGGAGTTTAGAGTGGTTGTCCACTCACAGTCGGAAAGTGGCTGGGCGACAAACTACTATACCATCATTTGAAGATTCTTTCTGGGCTATGGGATGATATGGGACATAGCATTAGCGTTACAGGCTTACAGTTAAAGCTCCATCAAGGAATTGCCGTGCCCTGCCTATGTGTTCTCATTGAGTGCCAGGAGAAAAGTCTAAGGCTTTAACACGTTGCTAATGACAGTTACTGCATTAATCACCTCCTCATCAAGCCCTGGTCTCCCAATTACCTGGATATGAGCTGGTGATCCGTTGAATAGGCTAGGAGTGTCTGGAAAACATATTAGTAAACGGAGTTTGCACAGTCATGCGTATGAGGTGACCTACAATTCTTGACAGAAGGATCGCTCTCATCGACCGTCTCATCAGCGGCGAGATAAGGAATAATGGCAGCAGGGGCCTACAAGATCAGCCCAAGTCAAACTCAAGGTCATTAAATAGGCCAGTTAGGAACTCACCTCGGTCAAGTTCCATGGCATCGTATAGTATGGAATACCGAAAGTATCGTGAGGAGTGGAAGGTGCCATGTGGCCAGGAGATAGGAGAACGTCAAAAAGTCCCATCCCGAAGCACACCATGCCAGTCAGAAATGGCCTTGGCTTTCTCAGCATTCAGGTCAAAGACGTCGTTGATGTCTTTCTGACCCTAGCTGAACGGGCCTTCAAACATCTCGGATACAACGCGAACAGGAGGCTCACCGGAGCAGGTGATCTTCTTGTATGTTGTCTTGTTGGGATCTAGGCCGAAGAGGTCGAGACAAAGCTCTGTCTGCTGTTTGAAAGACGAGAATTTGTCGAGCAAGGTAACTGAATAGCCCGCTGCTCTCAACTCAGCACCATCATCGCTTGCGAGATCGTCTCAATTAGCGCCACTGGATCTATACGACGCTCTCCTGTACAAAAGCCTCATAGACCTTTACTATCCTTCAACTTCCCCCGCTGACCTCGTACGTCACGATGCTTTAATACTTGCAACAAGTGCCACGGAAAGCATAGAGGGCATCAAGCGAGCCTTTCGTGATGGTCGCCTACGCCTTTACTGGCGGGCTACTCATAATCTATTCAGGGCGGGTGTTACAATGGTGTTTTGCATCCACTACCAAGCTGTCCATAGGACTCTCAGCACCAACTACGCAGACATGGTCGCAAGTGTTAACACATACATCTCCATCCTGTGGGGGATGGTTGAAAGGTATCCGCCAGGAAAGGCTTATCGGGATATCTTTGAAGGCCTGGCCAACTCAGTGCTGGGGACTCTCGGACGTTCTACTGGGAATGGCCACTTAAGAGCAGATAAACCTTTACAGCATGTTTTCACCCCAGACGTAATGGGAGGGGATGGATTGCCGCAGGAAGTGCTAGATGCGTTGAGTATCGGCTTTGCCGAGTGGGAATACCATCAGCCATAGATAAATTTCCGTGCTGCGAGTATTTCAGCCCCTTGTTTCGTCTTTGAATCACTAACTATCGATACAAAGTTGGTCTATTGCTTTCAATCCAGGTCTCTGGAACGAATTAGATGAGGAGGAGAAGTCGACCTTGATCGCGTGAATCAAACCCGGCTAGGGGTTTCTTATCCTACAAAGCTGGTGAGGATCCCATCGGGTGCCATCGTTAATGGGCCGAATCGACAATATGGCTTATGGTTACTTGTTTTGAGAACCCTGCCGTCTCCCGTGTCCTTCCCGTTCCGGAACGCCGACATGTCTACCGGTCCTACCAGAATACTCCATCCGGCCCCACCGCAACGGGCTCCGCCGGAGATACCACCGACGGCGGTTCTCCAACGGAGGGATCATGGCGCGAGACAAAAAGTGACTTCCCCACTTAAATCCTCGATTCTGTCCTACCAATCATGTCACTAGTGGCTATGGAGCATCACGTGGGAGCTCTCTCATTGGTGAAGGCCCTGCCGCACGGGCTCCACCGAAATCTCCATCTCCACGCCGTCGGACGCCCGACTTGCAACACGGAAATCTTGACCTCCTCCCGACAAAAATATTAATTGGTACTTAACGGGTGTCTACCAGGAGTATTCCCAGTCTCAGATACGGCCTAGACGATTCTCTGCGCTAGCTCCCTCGGTGATCCCCTTAACGCAGAATGGGGGGAGGATCCTCCTTGCCAGATGCCTGACACCCTATCGCAAGTCCAATCAGTTCGCGATACTCGAACCTTTGCCACGCGACGAGTTCTCGTCTCTCAAGACCGAGATAGCCACCAAGAACGACGATATTGTCCGACTGCTGTGATCGACTTTCAGTTAGCCGAGAAAACGAGTCTCCTGACCTACTCGACGCCACCAGTCATGCCATCTCTTCAATGTCGCTGGAGGAACCTGGTGCGTATTCTAGCTTGGACTTTGCGCTGAGAGTCTTTGCAAATGATGTGAATCGAGTGGCACTTTAGGGAGGTCGAGACTGTCACAGGCGGCGACGGAAGGACGTATTCCAAGGCCAGACTCTGGGATAAAGGGGGGAGGATGGTTGCCAACATGACTCAACAGTGCATCTTGCGTCCAACAAGACCGAACTTGTAAGGGTACAAGAAGGTAGAGGAGTTCACGAATTTGTCTTCACGAATGTGGTAACCGACACGTTGGCCTAATACGAGGACGGGAATAGCCTGGCATCTTGCTCCAGAACTAGACTTGATAGGTATATATATCAAAAACAAAGTCAGAAAACTTCTCAGTGGTTATGGACATGTGTACCATCCAACATGCTTCCAATCTCATCCAGCTTCTTCTGCCACGAATCCGACATTGGCTTCTTCTCGTAATGCTTGTCCTCATTCGGACTCTCGACATCCACAAACACGTTCTCTCCCAGTGTCATCATCCCGTCATAGATAGGTTCACCCAGGCCTGAGAGCAAGCCAGGACCAACGGCACTGGTGCCCTTGGGGTCCTTCCAAATCTTGACGGCGAACTCCTTGTTGGGGCTAAAGAAGAACTTGTCACCCAGGTCCTTGTTTTTGGTGGGGAATGGTTGCATCGAGTCCTCGGGGATGTCGGACAAGCCGAGAATCAATCCCTCTCCCAGGAGCCTTGTGACTGAAGAGTCGAGACTGGACTCTAACTTGACGTTTCCGGCGGAGAGACAGATGTTGGGGGATTTGACAAGCACATGGGTAATGTGCATTTCCTTCTCTGTGCCGTACAGATAGAATGGCATGAACTCGGATGGGTAGTCGCTGTCGCGGTAAGGAGAGTTTAGAGGTCGGCTCTTGACAACAGACTTGAGGTTCACGGTTCCCTGCATGGGGTTGTATTTGCTATATCATGTCAGACTTTTTCTTTCACGAGCAGAATTCTGAGAGACTTACCGTGTGCCCTTTTCGAACATGCGAACCGAAACTCCTTCAACATCGGTGGTACCGATCTTCTGAACAACATCCTCAATGAAGAACTTGTCATCTGTTTCTAGCATGACAGAAATGTCTCGTCCGTCGTTCAGCAACTTCTCATAGGATTCCTTCAACTTGTCGTCCAGTGTAGCTGAGAGGATAACCTGCTGTCGTCTAGAGATGCCGTGGAACGATGCCTTGAATACCAGGAACAACTCGGAGGCGGTGGGAGATCCCTGCACGAGAAATTGGATTTGCTTCTCGCGAGGCGTGTTTCTTTTTTGGCAAACCTTGGCTTCCTTCACTATCTCCGTCTCTAGCTCCTCCATCAGTTTCTTGAGAAAGTTGTTCTGAGTCGGGAATGGGCTCATGACGACGTTTCTCAAGACAAACAGACTCTGATCGCATTCTTGGAGCCCCATTCTCCTCATGAACGTTTTGGCGCAGTCGCCATAGTCTTCAGGCAAGAACTGTGTCGAAGTCAAGAAGATGGGGATCTTGGTGGGATCGGTGTCGGCAGTGGTGATGGATAGTTTATCGACAATCCTCTTCATGAAGTAGTTCGCCTCCTCCAAGTCGGTGTTTAGTGTTTTTCTTGTCATCTCCATACTTCCAGTTGAGTGTAAAGGCGTTGATGTTGAGATCCGATCCGAGGTCGCGAATCAGCTTCATTGCTTCGGGAGAGTTGAAGATTTGCTCGTCACTCTTGTCGACGATAAGATCCTTGATCTTTTGCCTCTGGTTCGTGACAGGAGCTGAGAACCAGCTTCTGTCGCCTCCCTTCTCGGCGGGCACCATATTAAATGGCACGCACGTGAAGTAGTCATTGTCCATGGTTGCCCAATGAGCGGATAGCTAGGAACTGTTAGCATGAGTTGAGAATGAGAGGGCTGAGGAACCTACTCGAGCACTTGTAAAGGCCGCTTCACCAAGTAGCCTGCCGTAGCCATGGGGGTTTAGGCCGATGGTGGTGTTGGAAAACCACGCAGACATGGCTGCAGCACCAGGCTTGCTATTGAAAAGAGAAATGAATGAGCAAAGGGATTTAACTTCGGCTCTGTGAGGAAACGACTTACCTGCCCTCGACTCCATAAACGCCAATGTTCTCGGCAGATCCTTGAGACAGATACGGACCAGACCATGTCACAAGGTGCCTCATTCTGCCGTCTCGGTAACACAAGCTGCCCGCTGGATATGGAATGTAACCAGCCTTGTGCGGATCCACAGTCACGGAATCTGCGTTCTCCATAGCTCTGAGGTCTGCGGCGGTGTTGGGATCCAAATACCACTCTGGCTCGGGCTTCTTGATGGTGGAGCCCTCATCCGGAGTGGTACAGTGAGTTTCCCGGTTCACCATGGTGGCGAAGTAGCCTCCCCAAGCTGCATCAGCATGGACGAGGAACGAAAGACCGTGCTTCTCCTGGAACTCCTTTCGCAACTCCAGAATCTCGGTCAATCTGTCAACGGAGCCCTCTTCTGTCGAGCCAATTACGGCCACAACAGCGTAGACAGGAATCTTGTCCTCAACGCATTTATCAAGGTGCTTCCTGAGCTTGGCAATGTCGATCTGAGCGCCGTTGTTGATGTCGACTCCGATCATATTCTTCGAACCAAGACCGGCAATCGCTGCAAGACAGGAAATGTTAGCAAATTCAGTAGAAACTTCCACTCGTAACGGTGCTGGGGCTTAGCATACCTGCTCCTTTCGGCCAGGAGTAATGGCGGGTCTTGCTAACGAAGTACTTGGCCGGTTCCTCGATTTCAAACTTCTTTTCAAGGTACTCGCGTCCAACCGTCTGGATGTTGAACTCATTGAGAGCACTCTCCAAGAACTGAGATGTGATTCCAAACTGCTTCTCTAGTTCCTTTGGAAGATCAAGGATGACGTCAGGTCGGAGGTTGAGCAGCTCCCAAGTATCCAGGTCCTTGAACAGCTTTCTCGGCGCGGGGTGGCTTGAGGGTGCATAGAACTCTTTGGCGATGAACTTGAGCTTTCCATCCGCCCCCTTCGCTCCCAGTGCGAGTTGAAGACTCAGGGGATAGAACTTGAGGTTTCGTGCTGCGGGAGCCAATGTTAGTCTCCCCAATACGTGCAAGAAGGGTCATGAGAAACATACCGACCCAGATAGATTCCAGGTTCGCAACAGTGCCTCCACAGGTGATGTGTCCCCACGCCAGTGGAGACTTGAATTCGTCAGTGTTGTATCCAAACAACTTGCACAGCTGCTGGCCGACTCGCAGCTCAACCAGAGTGGTCATCGGGCTAGCTTCGAGGGCAACATTGTTGGGGTTGTACAGCATGGTCATGAAGTATCCCAGCAGGGACGACATGGTCAGGTCTGTACACATGTGGGCTTCATAGCGAGGGGACCAGAAGGGCGCCGAGTGCTCGCCCAGCAGCTGTGCGACTTTTTCGGTGGCAAGGCGAAGGTTGGTTCTAGCCTTTAGGAACTTGTCCGAGCGGCGGACTTCCTTGGGGATGAAGGCCTGTTGGATCGGTGTCAGTGAACACGGTGAAGCTATGGCCTACGGGAGCTGTGGAGTACCTGATCCTGAGGATAGTAGCTTTGTCTGGCAACCAGTAGCTCATCCAGGATGGTGTTGATATTTGCCCGGAAATCGGGAAGGTTGGAGCCCTTGGGCCCGATAAAATAGGCATGCGTAGCATCGAACTCTTCTTGACGCGGGTCGGACATGATGAATGATTATAGAGATGGAAAAGAGAGGGGAAGGTCAGATTGTTGTGTGAGGGTTGAAGTAATGATCAGGTGGAAAGGAAATAGATTAATGGTTTATATAAGTTGACCCGACTGGGTTTATTCAAGGGATAACCGTATATCATATGTCAAGCGGATATCCAAGTCCGTACCTAGCCCAAATCATGTAAATCTTTACCTGCGACTGTTACTATGCAAAACAACTGACATCACTATCCACTCAGCTTGCCGCCCATTTCGCGCTTGGGAATGTGGCACCATGCACCCTAGTTAAGAAAAAAACAAGACACTAGTATCAATATCTTACCATATCCTCTTCTAAAGATATAGAATAAATTAAAAAGAAATTAGTAAAAATACTTTAAAAATTATCTATAATATTATAGTAATCTTATATATTTTTATATAAAATTATTTACTATATTTATGATAAGTCTATTATACGCTCTGCTGTTCTGGTGTCTCGTTTATTTCTTGACCCTCGTGCCATGCACAAGCTCGTTTATGTGTCTCGGAATCGGGCAGGCCCGGCCCCTCAACTAGTCCAATGAGCTAAGAAGAGTCCACCAGAGAAGGGGCTTTCTTTGGCTAGGTTTCACCCGAAATCTGTGCTGCGTACGTCCCGTGTCTTGGATTCAGCCACCCAGTATGTATGCCGAGAGTAAATAGTGTTGATTCAATGGGGTCAACGGGGCTTGTTGGTCGTACCTGACCATGATTGGTAGGAGGGATGCGCAATGCTTAATCAACGCATTCCACCTTGACGCTCTGTCATTATCGACGACGCATCTGTCATTAGTGGAGGGACTCGCCATGGCAATCATAACCTCGCATAGGCCATTGCATAGCGAATTTCGATAATGCCATGCGGGCTGTTCATCATAACCGAGTCTAGCGTTGAAAGATGTCGATCCTGTCCCCTATTTGCAACGTCATAACCAGCCCGATTGAGTACAATACGAGTCTAGGCGGATGATCGAGAGCTTCAATATCAGGCCTCATTGAGGCGAGGGCAACCGAGATCCGATAATAGGTGCCTGCAGGTGGTCATCCGAGAGCGACGCGAATAAGCTGCATTGCGGCCCGCAAGCGCTGTGTAACCTTTTCTCATGTTCCTGCCAGTGGACGAGAAAAGAGAAAACACGCCAAGGACGCTGTGCTCTACAACAGAATAACCTGATTAGACATAGGATGCTTCCCTTGAACGTCAACTGCTCGCCTCGGCGCATCGACACGTCAGACGAGAACAAGTGAGACAATGTCGACCGAGAATGGCCGGACAGTCGCCAATCACTCCCCATTTTTGTCAGGCCTGGCTAACCGATTCAAGGGCGGTTACATTGCTCCAGTGTCTCAGTTCAGCCCGTCCTGGGCGTGGACCACTCACAGTCGGTATTCCAAGACACACAGCCTTTAAAGGCGTCTCGGTCCGTCTTGTGGCGTGCTGAAATACCCGATAGCCCGTCCCTTGGTCTCAGCTGTGCTCCCGTAGATCAACTAGCCCAACATGGATAGGGCGTTACCCAATAGGCTCCCCGGTCTCTCCTGACATGCCTCTCAGAGCAATGAGACATGGTTTTTCCTTTCAACACGGTGATTGATGATCAACTACCTGTCGATTTCTTAGAAGAACAAAATGGAGATCGCTATGCATTCTCATACCAGCTGCGAAGCCACGGGCGGGTGCGGGGGAGGCTGCCTTAGTAAACAGGGATCAAGACATGGCATGGCGTCTCTCAATGTCGCATGAGCATAAGTGAGCATAAGAAAACATAGGGTAGCACAAAAGGCATAAAGGGCTTTCATAGCCCAACGTGTGCAAAGAAGATATTGTAGGATAATACGAGGGGTAAAAATTGCTAAATGAGATTAATAATTATGTCTTTAAGAACTGAACGATTATAATAACTGGGTTTTGAGAATTTTTATATCGCAAATAACAAGCAAGGACTGAATGTTGCAGTGAACTATTGTCTGGGGAGCTTAAAGGATCATACGGAATAACTTGACATCTTCTGTTATCTCTATGATACTCGTCTTAGGTTCCTTCTTTTTAATTATATCCCTATTGAAATATAAAACATAATAGGCTCTTAGGTATTAACTACTTTTTATTTTAATAATCCCTATAAAGCCCTAAAAGCTCAAGCGTATAGTTGTCAGCATGCAAAGGTCTTCCGAATAATCCTCTATTGCAATCTTCCTTTGGCCGAGATTCTGACCGTCTCTCGCGAATTCGTCATTGAAGACAAGAGTAATAATTACCACCCAGTAACTAACGCTCTAGCTACGACACTCCCCGACAGGTACCCTAAGCACTCCATAGGCTCTCTTTCAACTGATTCTTTTTTGAAAACTGGTTGTTATAGTTTGTCCATATCGATCCAGGTCGTGACGGGGTACCAATGGCCAATCCTTGACCATCGTGAGAACCAAGCAGTTAGTTACCGTACTTGACATCCCCCCCGATTTCCCCAACTACCCCAATTTCCCCGAAAGCCCCGCAATTTCGGGTTTCTGATGAGAGTAGTGATGTCATTGTAGGGGTCGAGAGCCGAGACAGCAGAGAGGCACCCAGACCAAGAAAAAAATAGCATACCTACTGTAGGTATGGTACATGAGCGATAGTTTTATCAGGCCATAGAGGCATAATTTAGAGTAAAATAAATAAATTATACTCTACATTCTATATATAAGCTTTACCCATATGCTATAATTTTATAGATTAAATAGGAGTGCTGGCGAAGTGTGCTATATTTTGCTTAGGCTTTGAGGGGGACAGACACTTCTGCTGACCACTCGCGGATCGAATCGTTCTGCTTTATCTCCGTTTTCTCCAGTTAGTGTCTGAGATGTCTGGAAATCTGTCCTATCGGTGCCTATACTCTATCCCGGTCAAGATGGGAGCATATAGAAGCTTGAATTATATCTCATTATCTTTTAATATAGGTAGTCTTTGAAACGCGAACCGAAATGTTTTCCCTACTACTATAGGGTAGCCGATAGATGTCCTCCGTCTATCTCACAGGAAGTCAAGTTGCTGGAACTTGCTGCCAGATCTCGTGCATATTTTGGGTTCTGTAGTCGCAATGAGAGCTTCACAGACAGATAAGCACATGCATGCAGCTTGTCAAACGGCAGCTACGGCTGCCTGGTTGTCTGCCTTTATGGACCGGGTATCCCGACAACGGGTATAATGGGATCAGTGATTCTTGGAGGATACTGGCAGAAGGGTATCAGGTGAGCCAGTCTCAACCCCGTTAACCACTGTGGCTGACATGCAACTTGACAGTGATGCCTCGACCTATGTTTCGTACGAGACGGAGTCTATTCTCAACCACACCAAGAAGTTGAGCTCAGGGGTTCCAGGGGATCCTGAGATTCTTTCGGTAGTAGCTAGCATGAGGACGTCACGCGAAGGCGGAGCACCAGTTGAGAGAGATTAGGTCGTGGCCGACCTCGCTGCGGAGATGACAGGCACCAATCTTTTATTCTTCACCCTGCCAAGAAGATCTTAGACTCGAGAGTAACTATTTACAAAACCATGAAATTTCTACTCGGGCAATGACTTGACAAATTCATCAATCACTCGAGCTGCATCGTCCGGCGCCTCAGTCGGCGGAAAGTGGTTCACGTTGGGTATGACACGCAACAAGCAGTTCAACAACACCTCCAACTTTTTGATTGCAATCTCGTCATTCCCGCCCTGGATGATGAGGGTCGGCATAGATATCTTCTGGGCCCTGTCCCTGAGCTCGAAGCTCAGCAAGGCATGCGCATTGTGCCTTCGTGTATAAGCAGGCCATTTGGTTGCTTCGATAGCCACATCTTTAGAGAGCCCCAACCTCATGTAAAATCCCATGGCCTCTGAAGGAATATGAGCTTTGCCACAGAAAACGTCAACCGTGTATCCAGTCTCAGCGAGCTGCTTCCCATGGTAGTGAGCGCCGACCTGGACCATGCCTCCGACTTGTGTGCCGTTGGAGAGACAGAAGGCAGATGCGATGTTGCAACCCATCGAGTGGGCCACAAGGATGGCGGGTTTATTAATGTCGAGGGCGTGTCTCTCGACGCTATAAGAAGCAGCATCCTTTCGCTTGGAGGATCGACCGTAGCTTGTGTCGTAGATGACATATCGATACTGACCACCAAGTCGAGAGAGTACAGGTCGCCATATTTCGGCAATTCCCATGTAACCCGGAATAAAGACAATGGTTGGGCCACTATCTCCACTCGTCTCGTAGTAAAGTTGATCATCGTCAGTGGTTGTGAAGGGCATGGTTAGGGTGGTGAAGAGTGTTAAATATGCCGAGTTTGGTCACTAATAACTATGGCACAGAAGTGGACGAGGTGGGCAAATGCCGTAATTTATATCCTTTGACTGGCACCATCTCGTGACACCTCCATGGCCTGTAGGTCAATGTGTCAGCATTGGGATATGATGGTATGATGTATTGGAAATGTGTTCTTTATCATAGTTGAAGCCGGCATAACCGACATAGAAGATCGACGTCGACCGATAGTCTGAACTTAGTATAAGAGACGGACTCTCGTCGCTCTTTTAGAGAGAGGAGAATAGACCGTTTTTTTTGATTCTCAATCTACACCGATATTTTGCTACATATCCTCATTCATATTTCGGTGCTAGGTTAATATGATATAAGGCAGTATGAAGAAGCGAGCAACAGCGAAATGGTCTTCTAATAGGAGGGAGCAACAAGGTCATTAATTACAGGAGGAGGAAGTGGATAATACGTATTTTGAGTCAACAAACAACTCGATGCTGTGTATTGGTAGTACTCTGCACCTCGCGGGACCCTTCTGCCCTCCCTCTCTTTCAAACAGATAGTCCTGCAAAAATATTTTTAGGATGACTGAAGTGACAACTCATTACCCTATCTATTAGTCAGTGCAAGGGTGAAGATCACGCCTTTTATCCCTCGCGGTCAACTTGGAAGAAGCTTTGTTGAGGCTATCATGACTCTA
>NKCK01000265.1:0-49453 GCA_003946995.1 Fusarium oligoseptatum
TTATTTAAAACTAATTTAATATTTATATTTATTATTATTATTTATAAAATATTTAATAAATATTTCTTTTATTTAATAATTTAATTAATTATTTTAATTAATATATAAAAACTCTTAATTATTAAAAAATTAAGTTATTTTTAATATATATATATATATATTATTTATTTTTTATCTTAAAATAATTTTTTTAAGGTTATAATATAGCTTTCTTAATTAGGCTTAGTCTTTTAACTATACTAAGGATTTACTAAATAGCTATAGTTCTACCGGGCGGCTATTAAAATCACGTGGTTACCCTTAGGGCCACCATGTAGGTCCCAATCTAACAAAACCCTCCCCTGCTTCCATCGGCGGCAACACGCATCTCCAAACGCCATGACTTTTGCCAGGTTAGAAGATGTCCTTCGGCCTACCGATAACACGTTCAAGGCATTCTACGACCGAGGCTACCGGACTTGGTACAAGTTATGGGCAGGCGCTGCCAACGATTGCACCCTCCCATTAACATGTCTGGAATGGGAGCACCATTTCCCTCAACATCCCATTCTTCCTGTTGGTCTGGACCCAGACGATTCCGGGCTTGTGACGGCAAAATCTACCTGGCTATCTGCTGAAGGACATTGCAATATCCCCACATTCGAGCAGACCTTCCAGATGGCGGTAACAATCGGGAAACCAACATCAACAGTTCTTGCAGATAACCCGGATCTGTCGCTCTTCGAGTGGTTTGGCAAGGACGACGGCCATCTTGTGGTCCTGATGTTCGCCTGGGCATACGCCCTATCCGCACGGTGGGCGGAGATCATCCCCCGAGCGTCTCCGATGGAATACACCACGAGTCAGGCCCCTTTGACAGCCCATCCAGTCTCCAGCGAAGCTGCCGACAATGGCAGACCTATGGTAGTTGAGCTGGGAAAGCTGACCGGTGAGGCAGCTCGGTGGTGGGCAGCTGTCCTTGCGCCGGGGGAGGGTTGGAAGGCAGCCATACCTCATGAGCGATGGCGACTTCTTTCGCCCTGGAGTGTCACAAAGGAGTTCAACAACATCAACATTTTCCTAACTAGTTCTTCAAGCCGTGTGAACTCTCATTCACCGACCCCGGCATCCTTTAAAAACGGCGTTGAAGTACATTGAGGAGTATTCCGTACTCCACAACGCCAGCACACAGAGCCGGGCGGCACTGGCCGCCGCACTGCTTCTCCCCCTAGCCAAGCTGGACAACAGAAAAATTCTACTTCACGCACCCCGAGGACTCTGCAGGCAATCGGCAGACATAGAAACACCCAGATCTTCACTTTTCGAGGAACACTACCTACGACAGTTCGACAGACTCCTGACCCTAAGCGCCAACGCTCGCGGTATGAAAGCCGTTCTGGGCAGCATCTTTTACGAGTCTAGCATACCAGCCAATGCCTGCGGTGCATGGTTGCAAGGCACCATGGCCGTGCTGCAATTGAAAGGAACTGAGAACCTACACCTCTTGGCTCGCATGTTCTTTGATCGGAGTCCTCATATTTCGTATCTCTGGCTTGGAGGGATCATCACAGGCGCGCACAAGGACTTTCTACGCAGCACCTCCAGTCTCCTTGGTCTTAACAGGATTGACCTTCACGCGGCTGCTTGGACCGGTACCCTTTTGTCCTTCATCCAGGAACCGGTGTCTCCGGTACATCACGACACAGCTTCTATCTCACGAGCTGATGAGTGCCGACTGATGTTTCTGACCCAAGAACCACCTCGAGAATTCCCTCCAATGTACCCGTATCCTCCCTTGGGAGACACGGATATCAGAGACACCGACCTTGGTGTTCAGCTTCACGCACATTGTCCAGGCAAGCACGGTCTTCAGTTCTTGTCTATCGCATGGGATTGCGTTGGGGGAAGGAAGGACATACAAACAACAGGATCCATATCTGTAGTGTCTAGGGATTACATTATCGACAGCCCGCAGGATGAGGATGAAGCACCTGAAGTGGACTATAGCTGGTTAGATCGAGAGAGAGATCTTTCCGAGGGAGTCACCCGCAATCTATTCTCCTGGATGCGGGATATAGATGGGTTTACTATTGCGGAGCGAGATATTTATCGCCACGAATGGATTAATGCTTTTGATTCAGACGACGAGAGCGTCTATCCCGAGGGAGATGGGAGTTCAACAATAGGTCTTATTAATACTCAGATAGGATATTGGATGGCAAGTACTATGACCAGACGTTGCAACTCAATATAGATAGATCGAATGTTGCGGTCGGCGGGAAAGGACCTCTAGCGCTTAGGGGCGGCAATCGGGGTTTCGTCTGGGGCTCTCGCCGTCATCATGTTTCCGCATAGAACCGCCATAGAGCATAAGCTCCATCAAATCCCTCACTTCCTCCATAATCCTACCGTCGATCATTGCGTAATTTGGGACTTCTTTGGGGCATGCGACCGTTCCGCGGTAGTCCAGCTCGACGAATACAAAGCCCCAGGCCCAGACGAAGGGGGATTCGTATCTTCGGCTCCACGCCAGGCCCGTCTTATTGCGGAATATCTTGCGGAACCTAGCAACGACAGTCTTGAGATTGGCGTCTTCCATTTCCTGCCTGCCTACGCCTTGGAGCCCAACGCGACCTTCCCGCGTCAAGAGCGTGTAGGTTTTGGCCTCTGGGCTGAATACTATCTATGGTAGAGCTTCTCGTTGGTAATTTAACTTCGTCTATATATGTGCGTGCGTTCAGACTTACTTAATGTAGCCGGAAGAAGTTCTCGTTCTTCGAGATGTCGACCCGTAGGAGGTAAACATCATATATCGATGCTGTAGCCTTATCTATCACGACCGTGGCATCGGGACGCGCTCCTAGATCAACGGGAACACGCAGGCTCGCCCTCCCGTCAGTCTGCCTCCGAAAATAGCCATGGTGCGAAGTGTGCCTCGCCCTCGTAACAACCGGGCGCCGCTTCGCGACATGAGAGTCCTCAAACTCCTTCCGAGTATTCTGATATCTCGAGTTCCCACGCACCACAATATCGTGTTCAGGATCCCAGTCGGAAGATATTCGAGGAAGAGGGGGAGGTGCTGCTGATGTGACCCTTTGGCGGGCGGCTTCGGAAGGGGTCAGCGCTTCGGAGGCAGTTGGTGTACATGAGGTGAGCTTTTTAACTTAACTTTTTAATAAAAGGACCTAGACTATATTATCTTAAACTTAGCCTATCCGCCATGGGCACTTAGCCATAGTCTAGGATAAATTAAAGACAATCTAATTAGGGGTTATCTTAATAACTTTCGCGCTTCTTTCTAATCGATATGCGAAGGGGCCGGATCTGTGGTTGGTCTGGCACCATTGGTGATTAAGATTTAATCCCGGCATTGAGAACTCAATACCCACTTACTGTTGAATTGGCAGCTATAGCGGGCAATTAGGGAAGCAACACTAACTAAAGTGGCGCGCCACGTTTTTTTTTTTTTTTTTGGCTCAGTGGTATCTTTCGACATTTACATCCTCCCACGCATGCACACGCACATACACCCCCAAGCACCTCTTCCTTCCGTCTAGCATGGGACTATCACCCATCGCAGCTTTTATCAACAGCCGCGTTGAAGTCCTGATGAGGACGGATCACTCTGTCATATATACCGACAAGGCTAAACCGAACGTCGTTCTAAAGGCGGAAACCATATGGATCGACGGCAAGCCCTACGGCCCGCCATCAATGGCAGCGCAGACCAACTCTGACCTCTGTCGTGAGCACGACATCTATATGGCTGTCGGTGGCCACCAGCACATCACGACATGTTTCGGCCTCGTCCACGACGATGATGGCAATGCCATCGCGCTAAAGCTTGAACGTGTGCGCCCAAGGGCAATCTGCGGCACTTGATTGAGGAAACCTCAGAGATCCCCTCTATGCGCCGGCGCTTGGAGATGGCTGCTACCCTTGCCAAGAGCGTCGCATACCTTCATTCCCGTGGCGTCATCTGGGGAGACCTCTCCACTCGGAATGTCCTTGTCTTCGATGACGATAGCCTTAAGATCTGCGACTTTGCCAGCTCTATTCTCGAGAATGTGTATCCTAAATTCGGGATCCACACATACGAGCCGAGCTATTGTCCTGCCTTGCCAGAGGACGAAGTACTCACATTGTCCGGGATGCAGCGGGAGTTGTACGCCATCGGGTCGGCTGTCTACGAAATCACCACGTGGAAACGCCCGTACGCAGAAATCAGCGGCGACATTTGGGACATTGTTGAGAGTGGAACGATGCCCGTCATAGCGGACAACAATGTGGTTCGCGAAATCATCACTCGATGCTGGAACTTTGAATACGGCTCGGCAGGGGCCGTCGCAGATGAATTAGCCACTATCTTGGACAAGCTAATGAAGGAATGAGTCAGTCAGTTCACACAGATATAACCACGACGTGAAGCAAACATGCTTCTCTCCCGACAGGTCAGTCCGTCCGGCGTCTAGCTTCAGGCTGAATTCAGTAGAAAAGTCAGCAATCGAGCCGGCAACTTGCAAGGGCCAGCCAGTGACTGTCTCACCTCGGAGCAGCAAAGCCCAGTTTAGATGTAGCAGTTGGGGCAAGAGCCACAAGCAGGGCTTAGAAGTGCCGTGTCCAGAAACCTGGATACGTATCGCGGAGCAGAGATCTAGGTACGGATATCTCGTGAAGCATGGGATGGGTTCATTATGGTAACCTGATGACTGACTGGTGCCCTGCCAGCTTTGCTTAGGTTCACTGATCAGCAACCAGGATCCGGGAGCCAGCAGCTCCAGGTTGTCATCAAGAAAGACAACAAGTCTATATATACCATTCGGCCAACCGATCACCAGAGCCGCCGTTGCGGACAGACATTGTAAGACTAGCCCAGCGAGCGTATCGCTTGCCACAGAAAATGCACCTATGTGGAGGAGAGGAAGGGCCACGCTTGTGAGCGAAGCGTGTCGGTGTATCGGATGAAGCCGGCTGAGCGTGCTTTGTGGGTGGTTGACGCGGGAGTCGATGAAGCACCGGGAAGAACTGAGTCTGACTTGCCCGAACTGCCAGTTGACGACTGCTTTCGTTTGGGCCGGTTGCGCTGGACTGGCTCACACACGAAGGCGTAGGCAACCCAAGCATTGATCGCCTCGACTTTCCTCTGCATGATCTCTTGCTAGGGAACACCAACACATGCATTCTTTTTATGACCCCATCTCATCATCCTCACGAACCCCTTGTTTCCACTTCATGTCTCTTCCTCCCCGGCCTCCTCTGCCTCTCGCTTCTTCTTCTCTTCGCGCTCCCTCTTCTTCTCCAGTAGCTTTTTCAACTTCTTTGCCGAATTAAAAACTCCATTTGTACTAGCACCACACGCGGCGCATGTTGGGTCTTTCCTATACCTCTTCAGAGCGCATGGCTCACAGAAGTAATGGCCACACCTCGTCACAATTGGCTCCCTGTAAGATTCTTTGCATATTATACAAGCAAAGGGAATCTTTTCCAGCATGGCGATCTCTGCTTCGTCTTCTTCGACTTCCTCCTTCTTGTCGCGGTTGGCGCTCGCGATCACGGTACCGCCCAGGTTCTTCTTCCCCTTGGTGACGATCTCCCACTCTCGATCCAGCTGCCATCCTTGCTTGATATCCGTTCGATCGTGAAGATAGATGCAAGCATCTCCGTATCCGCACTTTTTTTTTTTTTTAACAGAGATTAGCAATGCCCAGTAACACCACATAGGAGGCAAATTCCAGTCCGATGCCAGCAAGGCCTGGCTCAAACATGATGAGGCGAAAGAACATTCAGAAGGAAAGGAAAGAAACGTACAAATCCGGTTTTCGAATAATCTTTGCAGATATCTGGTTTGAAGTCCATGACCGTAATCGTTCGGATGTTGGTTGGCGCCTTCATCGGACCTTTGGATCGGGTGGGGGCATCGGGGTTCTTTTTGAATAAATGATGTTTGATTCGAAAGTCCCTTGTATGTTCCATCGGGTTGCGAATCCTTTGTTGTTGATCTTGATGAGCCCAGGAGGTTCTTGGCAGAGAGCGCATCCTTGGAGTCCTCGTCGTACCAGTTGCTGTGTTTGGTGGCGTCGTTGGTACTCGTGATTGGCACACTCCGATCTGCAGCATATACCGTCGCCGTCAACTCCTTTTCCCTAGTCGCAGTGTCCTTGGAGGAAGCTGTGACGGTGACAGTCTTCTTGCGCCGCTTGACGCGCTGGCCCGACTCGTCTTCTGAGGATGAATAGTCGCTGTCGTCGCTGTCTGCGGGAGGTGGCGTCGCGGGTCGTTTTTCGCAGGTTCGCCTTGCCCTTTGCGCCTCGCTTCTTGAACATGGCGACGGGCGCCGCGGTTTCTGTGTTTGAATCGGCCATGGTTGTGGTTTGGTTTGGGTTGTGTTGACGACTGGGTTATGAATACGATCAACAATTGGAAATCAACTTTCAGATGGAGGAATCTAGAAACTGTCATGTGACTTGGCGCTTGTTTCGCGGAAGGAGACACGGTGGGCTGGGGGGACGCGTTTAGACTTTGCTACCCTGTAACGGCTTGTTGAATTGTGAAGTTCTCATTTTTGTCGTCGCTTTGACGTTGATTTGCGAGATCGTGGCTTCTTTAAGTTTTTGTACTACATGTGTCTATTTATGTAATGTTTTTGGTGTCATTTCATGTGGTATTAATCACCATTTGTGTAACGGTGGTTTTTGCTCCTGATGGATTGTGAACAACACAATGACCAAGCCCACAACACAACGCAGCTGTCAACATTTGACGGCACCGAAATCCAATTTTTTTTTAAAAAAAAAACAGCGACACAAATGCGTCACAATAGAAATATAAAAAACAGAGACCAGTAGAAGTCTTGCATATAAAATGATACATTGGAGGGATAAATGCCATGTCTTCGGGCTAGACAGCGAGACATCGACACTGCATCGCGTCGCCTCCTCTCATTAATCCGGAATATCATGGTTGCAAATTGCCATCCAAAGTGCTACGGTATTCAACAGTACATGCTTTCCCCATGGTTTTTCTTTGCCAAAGAAGATCAGGATCAGATTCGTGCAGTGGTGAACCGAATTGATCAAGACCGCGTCTAAAAATAGGCCAGCCAAACAGGGGTTGCCGACAGAGCCCCCACTTTTATCAAGCCATGAGCCACCTGATTGGATCTTGTCGACAGAAAAACCGACAAGAGGACCGACATTTCGGACAACCTGACCTGGATCATGAAGAACATGGACTCAAGCACTGCCAAAGGTCAACCACTTTCTATTAAGAGTCAGCATCAACGAAAGTTTGATGTCTGTCAAGTGAAGGCAATACTGTGGATTGAAGATCAATGTAACATTGCATGATACATACAGTTATTATCAACACACAATGTCATCATTCCTGATGCTTTCAATACAAGTGCCAACATCAAATATGCTTTTCAGATGCATCCACGTCCACACTCTGCCTCAACAAAACTTTATTCATCAAGAATCATAAGAGCGACTGCTGCCCACGGAGTCCAGTAACGGAACAGCAGCAGCAGTAACAACAGCAGGAACACCACTGCCAATATCACACACAAGATACCTAGCTGCCCCAATCAACAGGTGCGTTTTCTCACTCAACCACACAAGCCAGGCAGAGAATTGGTGAAATTTGGGATGCAACACCTTACGGAGTGTTGACCTGTCGTGGTTAATCGTCAAGAGGTGTCGCCTCCAGTTGGCGAGACTGTTGGACTCAAACTCCCAGCTTCCTGATCTTACCATATTCTTGCTTCTATCCCTAGAGGACAACAAGCTGATACCTTTACAGTCATTGTCTCATACAACCCAACCATGGTTCTCTCTCTGCGGACAAAGCCCGACGATGTTGAAGACTCAACAGATCACATCGAAACCGAACCCGGCGACTATATCCCCGACTTCGCCGCGAGAGAAGCTCTCATTGCAGAATGGGATCAACTCAGGCGGTCTAGGATACCCGTTCGCTACTTCACGCCCACCGCGACTGGAATATTGATGATTGCGCCCCTGGAGGTACTCCAAGACTTGCTTCAGTCCTGTAAGAAGGAGCCCGACGTCTTTTTTGATGGGGTCATGGAAAGATTGAACAGTGATGGCTTCGGGGTAATGGAGAACTGTACGTTGAACCTTATCTCTTCCTTCACCGTACACAGGCAGACGCTGACTGAATAACGATGGCAGATGTTCTAGGAGACGGCATGGTCACTATCCCAGGCCTTTATACAGAGAATGAAACGCCTTGCATCATTGCCGGAGGATCACGTCTTGTGAGTACTACGCGTATTTTCCCGCGTATGGCCAGCGGCCAACAGCGTCTCCAATCGATCTTAAAGGTGTTTTGGGGGGAAAAAGCTGCCTCATGGATAACTACATTCACCAATCCTGACCTTGTCGACTCTCCGCAGAACTACATCTCACTAGGCATCGGATATGCATTCTCATTTGGTGGCGCACGCCTTGCTTTTAAACCTCTTCGAAGTGCCGACCCCAATGAAAGGCGACTTCAGCTTCACTGGTTGAGCCCCTCAGGATTCAGCATCTTCAATTCCTATTTTTATGAAAACCCCCTTCAGCACGCTGGCCTAAACGCCGAGAATACAAAGACATGGGGTGACAAGTTTCGGGATCGGAGAGGGCAGTCGAGTTTCAAGACGGGGCATGTCATCACTATACGCCGTGATAACCCGGCTGATCTCCCAGATTGGGATATGCTGGAGATGCAGTGGGATCTTCTACGAGTTGGAGCAATTGCTGGTGCTAAGCTTGATACCATGGATGACGGGACGGACTGGCTGCACCACGAGGATATTGTCGATGACATCGAATTCCTCCAGCTCGACCAAGAGCAATGAATCTCGGACCATGATAATTCTTTAGATGAGAAACATGGACCAGGCAACAATCTAAAAACGAAATCTCATTCAGTCGTGAATAGGTAATACTCCCCCCTAGCAACAACTTCTTCATCCCATCCATCATCTATCTGCAAGCCTGTCCTGCTCTTCACGACCCCTGAACCACCCGCGTCTATGCAAAGTCGGCTCAGGGGCCCTCCGTGATACCATTCGGCATCGAGAACATCGCGCAATCTGGTCCAAAGATAGAAATGTCGAACAACTGGCGCCTTCTAATCCGGAAACACGCCAGCCTCGAAAACATTATACCGTTCGACTCGTACAGAAACAAGGCCCCGCGGTGCATGTCAGGTGTGCTCGTCAACCATAATTGACACAGCCCCTGCATCGCATCGCATCGCATCGCAAAAATAAAAACTCCTGCAAGTCCCCCAGCTTCCCATGCGCTGATCCGACCAAGAGTGGTGGTTGTGGTACTAGTAGTAGTAGTAGTAGTAGTAGTAGTGTTTGGTGTAGTAAAGCAAACTATCGATCGTGCTGTGTATGCTTCAATGGCTTTTTATGGGTTTGTTTTTGGTGTTTTTCGTCTCCTCCATTTCGTGTGTGCCGATTGGTAGGATTAAGTTTGTGTGCGTCAAGAATTAAAGGAAAAAAAAGAACAAAACAAAGCAAGGGAAAGTCTGACAGGTCGTAGCCATAAGCATGGCTGAGGTAGGCTGATTATAGTCTTCAGAAACTACATGAGCTGGGATCCCGGGTTCATTGCGAGGATCCAACAGCGTCTTAATAACAGAGTCAAGAAAATCGTGAGTGTCGTCAACGTCCGTGAGGATATTTGGTCGTAACAGTTGGTAGTGTGTAAAATAAGGTAGTCTAGCGAGAGACGTGGTGGCACAATTTGTTGCCATGAATACAAACAATAGTAAAGTGAAAAATGCTCGAGTTGATTTGGTTTGGTCGCCCTGGCTTACGCTCGAGAGCGCAGAGACGCCATTGTCGTGTGGGACGCCATCATTCCCTGGTGAGAGTGTGTGTGGTTGTTACCGTGTCGCCCTCGCTTGGAAAAGTGGTGGTGGTGGTGAAGAGTTCCGACGTCATGCTTGCCTATAGTCGGGTTAGTATCTCACAGTCTTTACCTGGTCATAGTGTCGTGCTTACCATCGCAGCATGCTCGGACGTTCTCGAGGCGGTCAGCTTCTCTATCCTGACGCTCAATAATCTCCCTAACATCCTCAGCGCTATCGTGAGCCTCGCTAGCTTCATAAATGTTCACGTTCTGCGCGCTAGCCCCTCGCCCACGCCGGCTCGAGAACGTCCCAGAGAGTTGACTCCCTTTCCAATAGCCGCTGAGTTTGCTCAGCGTTCCATTAGGTCGCTGTGGCTGCGTCTTGGGTGTCTTGGGCGTCAAGGTCGGGATGTTCATCGACACACCCACGGCCGGTGACTCGTTGCGGGTCGTCCGGGAGTTGTAAGACGACAAGGAAGCCGGCACTCCTGGTCGGGTTCCATTCACAGCACGTTGCCCAAACTGAGGGTTGAACTCGTCCACATCTTCGCGAGTAAAGCTCTCCGCCATATCCTCAGTATCAGCTTGAACATCGTCGTTAGTTCGGAGAAGTAGATAAGAGAGGGCGTTGAACCAGATCTCGTGTCGCTGGCCTGTCGTGCAAGTAAACTTGATGGTCCTTCCAGGCGAGATGATAACCAAGCTCTTGCGGTGCAGTCCTGGAGGCATGGGGTTGTCGTCAGTAACGACACGAACCGCCTCGATAGGAACACTCTTGGCCTTCAACTCTGACTTGCCAGCACTTGAGGGGTCCCGTTCGCTCCAGTAGAGTGTTCTGGTATAAGGGTGCACCCAGAAGTAGCGGCGATGTCGGTTCTCCGACATGCCTCCGCGGCCAGTCTTGCGTGTGTACTTCCAGAGATACTCTCCTATCATGGTCTGGGTGATAGCCTGGATCATGCGGGGATCAGTATTGGGACCGAAGCCGCTGGGGTCAATGCCAAGGTCGCCGGGGCGCATGTTGAATCGAGAATCGAGCTCCGAGGCAAACGAAGACTGAGAGGACTTTCGCGATGCGTCAGTGAGCTTAGCAGGCGAATGTGTTCCAAGTTCACCGTATCCACCACCATTGCGAACAACACGAGGGGTAAGGGTGGCTCGAGCAGACAGGGGTGAGGTAGGTCTCTGACCAGGCGTGCTTGGTCGCTGCTTGAGAGCAGACGCTGGCCAGAGAGGCGGGCCCATGTTGCTCTGGTTGCCTTGAGATGAACCAGATCGCGCCGCCTCGATGACTTGGCGGTGGTTCGCAGGCAGAGGAGGGGCATCGTGGAGTGATGCCCTGCCACTTCTAGAGCTACCGGGTCTTCGGATAGAACTAGTGTCAAAGACATCATCGCCCTCTAAGCCCCTTCGGATGGGGCTCTCAAAGCTGTCCCTTGATCGGCGGATTCTGACTGTCCCTGTGGTGCCAGCGGTTCCAGGCGTTCCGGGACTGGCAAGTGACAGGCTCTTGTCAAGGCCAAAGACGGACTGGGCTCGAGCCTTGAACATGGCATCGATCGCCTCGGCCGTCAGCGCGGTCTGCGCACCTTGATCGCTGGTCGGGACCAGAGCCTTGCGTGTAGGACTGCCATTAAAGTTGGCAGGGATCTCCCTCAAGGGTCGCTGAGAATCAGGTGTCTCAGGCTCGGGAGTATCAGCAGGAGATTGGCTTGTCTCATCTTCAGCAATTAGGGGCGATGAATCTTGATCAATCTCCCGGCCAAGCGGCGATCCAGTCTTGTTCTTGGGTGTCTCAGGCACATCTCTCTCCTTGAAGGGAGAGTTCATGTCGCGAGGAAGGATGAAGCCGTCTCTCTTGGGAGTTCGGGGTGACACCGGAATAGTCTCGACAGACTCGATCGATGAGAATCCAAACACTGGTACCTTTGGCGTCTCCAGGAGAGGGCTAATAGGCTCCACTCCTTCAGCAGCAATCGAAGACATAACAAGTGTGGGGGGTGTCGGGACACGCTCGAGAACAGGCTGAACGTTCTCGGAAGCAATTGCAGACAGACCAAGGGATGGAGCAGGCTCAGACACGGGCTCGACATGTTGTGTGGATAGATCAGAGTAGCCCAGCTTGACAGGGGTTGGCTGAGGCTCCTCCCTTGGCTCGCAGTTTTCGGCATAAATGGAAGAGAGGTTCAAGGAAGGCGGAGGAACCACCTTCTCGGGCTCCTTGATCGGTTCGATAGACTGAGCGGAAATCGACGACAGGGCCAGATCTGGAGCAGGAAGGGCAATAGGTTCGACATGTTCGCCCTGGATGTTGGAAATGCTGAGCTGGGGGACAACCGGCTCCAGAACGGGCTCGGCAATAGGCTCAACATGTTCACCTGAGATGGATGACAAGCTCAGTTCAGGTGCACGCCCCGCAATAGGCAAAACCTGCTGTCCAGAGATAGTCGACAGGCTAAGCTCGGGAAGAGGTTCAATGACTGGCGCAACATGTTCTCCCTTAATCGTCGAGATCGTGAGGTCGGGGATGGTCGGCTCAGGCTCAGCAACTGGCTCAACATGTTGACCAGAAATAGTCGACAGGCTGAGTTCAGGGGCACGCTCGGCAACTGGCTCGACGTGTTCTCGGGAGATGGTGGACAAGCTGAGCTCGGGCATCGGCTGCACAACAGGCTCGACGTCTTCGCCGCGAATAGTCGAGATGGAGAGTTGAGGAACAACCGGCTCAGGGACAGGTTCCGCGATGGGCTCGACAGACTCTCCCTTAATGGTGGAGATAGCAAGTTCCGGTGCCTTGATAGCGACAGGCTTAACATGCTCTCCCTGGATCGTAGAGAAGCTCAGTTCCGGAGCAGGAGGTGGAGGAGGGATAACCACCGCGGGGATAACAGGCTCCGGCTCCGCAACAGGCTCGACATGTTCACCTCGGATCGCCGACATGCTAAGATCAGGAGATCGCTGGGCAATAGGCTCGATATGCTCGCCTTGGATGGTAGACATAGCGAGTTCGGGTGCCTTGCTAGCAATGGGCTCAACATGCTCACCCACAATCTCAGACATGGAGAGTGCAGGAGGAGGCGGGATGAACATGACTGGCTCAACAGGAGGCTCAGCAATTGGCTCAACTGACTCAGTTGAGATGACGGAGAGGCTCAGAGCGGGAGGCGGCACCTCAGGCTCGGCAATGGGGTCGACCATCTCCGACATAACAGTTGTCATTGTGAGCTCTGGCAAGGGCACTTCTGGCTCTGCCACAGGTTCAAGCTGTTGAGACATGATTGTAGCCAAGGACAAGTCTGGCAGAGGAACCTCAGGCTCTGCGATAGGCTCAACTTGCTCGGTGACTATACTTGTCAGTGAGAGCTCGGGAGGGGGTGTTTCCGGCTCAGCAATAGGCTCGACATGCTCAGTCACGATTGCCGTAAGAGACAAGCCGGGAACAGGCGCCTCGGGTTCAGCAATGGGCACAACCTGTTCGGTGATGATGGTTGTGAAGGAGAGCTCTGGAACAGGTGTTTCAGGCTCAGCAATGGGTTCGACTTGCTCATTGATGATTGTTGTAAGAGACAAGTCAGGAAGAGGGGCTTCGGGCTCAGCCTTAGGCTCCAGGCTCTCTGCCACGATGTTGGAGAGGCTCAGGTCGGGAGCAGGGACCTCGGGCTCAGCTCGGGGAGTGAGATCCTCAGCCTTGATGGAAGAGAAGCTGAGGGTAGGGAGAGGGCTCTCAGGTTCGGGTAAGGGCTCGATGCTCTGGTTCGAAAGGGGAGTGAAGGTCAGAGCGGGCGGTGTAGGAGGTACCTCGACCTCTTCTCGTGGCTCAATATCCTCAGAGGCGATCGAGGACATGCTCAAGGTCGGGGGTAGGATGGGTGGGAGCATAGTGGGGGGAGCAGGGAACAGTGCCAGCTTCTCCTCCATCTCAGGATCGTGCTGTGCCCCGGCGTCGCTGTAGGACATGGAGATAGGGCGCGAGCTATCAAGATGATCCTCATGTGTCCAAGATATAACACTGCGGACCTCAGAGTGGTCAACCACGGACCCTAAGGATGTAGGGCGGGGGACTACAACAACGCTAATAGGGGAAGCGGGAATCGACTCTTCATCTTCCGTCATGACGCCGGTGGTGACCATTCGTGGGGTCTCGGCCCCGTCAAAACTGGTCAAGATGCTGATGGGTTCAGTCATGCTGGCACTGTCAACCATGATGACCCTGGGCAACGGTGGCACTGCCGGTTGTGGGGATGGTCCTCGGCCAAAAGAGGCGGGTGTGCCAGAGCGAGCGCGTCTGCGACTGGGTGTACCTGGCTCAAGCGACTCGTCGTCACTACCGTCAAAGTCTTGAAGCTCAGCAAAGAGGCTCTGGCCAGTGGCTTGAGGTGTTCCACCACGACTGCTAGCAAAGCTAGCCGGGCTGCTCTGGAATGGCGGCTCTTCGCTGGCCTGTCTCGAAATGCGGTGGAAGAGCGGCTCCTCGCTAGCTTGTCTGGAAGCACGGTGGTAGAGAGGTTCTTGGCTCGCCTGTCTCGAGCCGCGACGGAAGATGCCGCGATTCATGCGGAAACGAGTGCTCTTCTGGGATCCGATAGTGCTTGTAGGCGTCCGTAGATGGTAGGCGAAGTCGTCTTCATCAGCCGAAGTCGATGCGGTGCTGTGGAAGGAGTGTCGGCTGGCATGCCGAGCGAGGCCAGAGGGCAAGCTCGGAGGCTTCTTCATCTTACCAAAGCCTCGAGTTGTGCCCTCCGTCTCTGTCTCGCCGTCACTTCCTGACATCTGCTCATTTACGGTCTGGAAATCTTCCGTCTCAGTGGCCCGCTCATTGGCTGTCTCAAAGGCAGACTCGCTGGCCTCATTGGCGGTGTCGAAATGGTCGTCATTATCGGCAGACTCAATGCTGGGGAGGATAGTGTGGCTGCTGGTGCTCATAGGAGAAACAGAAGGGCGAGGAGAGGCATGAGACAGAGAGCCGCGAGGAGAGACATCGTGTTGGTCTTCCCACTCACCATCATCGGCGATAACCTCCTGCCGACTGGAGCGGAAAGACCCAAGCAGGCGCGGCGGCTTCTTAAACTCCTTGGGTTCGGGCTTTCGGGATCGTCGATGAGCCTTGTTCTCAGTGGCGTCGGTTCTGGCCTTTTCAAGATCGTCACGTAGGTCCTGGATGATACGTCGAAGCTCCAACTTTTCGGTCTTCTCACGATGGAGCAGACTCCTCTGGCTCTGAATGGTGCGCTGGGCGTGGTGGAGTGATGACTTGACAGTCTCCGTCTCGAGAACAGCATGGCGGGGAGTTCCCTTGACAGGAGACTGAGGAGGCGAGTGCTCGGGAGTGATGTGATCAGCAGCGGATTCAAAGTCATCGTCACTAGGACGCGAGTTAGGCTCCCGCTCCATGACTCTGCTTCGTTGCGTAGAGAAGGCTCTGGCGAGCTCCTGGTTTTGGCCGGTCAGGTCGTCAATCCGACGCTGCATGGCCGCGCGTTCACCCTCAGCCATGGCAATGTTACGCTTGACAGCTCCAATCTCAGTGTCGTGTTGCTTGACAGCAGCGGCGTGTTGGTCGATTAGTCTGGCGTGGTGCAATTTGACCTCGTCAAGCTCGCGTTGTGCTGTAACCTTTTCGGTCTTGATGACATTGAGAGCTTGAGCAAGCTTCTTCTCACGGTCTGCCGACTCCTTCTGTTGAGCAGAGAGTTCCTGCAGCTTAGTCTCCAGATTCCAGTTCTCCTCCTTGTATCTGTTCTCACTCTCGTCAAGGGTCTTGACTCGTTGTTGAAAAGCCTCGCATTCGATTTCAAGTCTGGACTTGTCGGCCTTGAGGTCCTTGGTCTCTTCATCTCGCTCGGCGAGCAGCGCTTGCAAGTTGCGGACCTGGGCGATGAGGGAGGTACTGATTTCTGCGGCAAACTCGATGTCGTGGACGCGATTGGAGGGCTGGTTTCGAATCTTTCGATTCGGAACACTGAGCTTGGTGGGGGACCCTGTCGCTTGACTCTCAAACTTGGATGGGCTGACTGACCGCTATAGAGAAGAAAAGTAATGTCAGTTAGCTGTGCCACGTAGCAGGGAATCCAGGGATGCGAAAGCGACATACTCTGCCGCCCCTGCTCTCGGGCGCAAAGGGGGAGCTCGGATTAGCTTCATTGCTGGGGACCCTCTGTTTAGGCAGGAAAGCCCGTGCCGACTCCCTGGCCAAGCTGTTGTACTCTTTCTCAATATCGACGAGCTTCTGGCGGAGCTCCGGGTTCAGTTCACCCTCAGCTTGCAACTTGTCGACCTCCTGAAGCTGCTCGGTGAGGGCTTTGCGCTGGGACACGAGCGCAGTGCCCAGCTTTCCGGCCTCCTCCAGACGTCGCTCGGTTTCGGCGAGGTGGGCCTCGAGGGCGCGCTTTGCGGATCTGGGCGAGGCGGCGGGACCGGCGATGAAGAGATCATGGTCAAAGGTGGAATATCGATGGTGGGCGGGCGCGGGCGTGCTGGCGACGAAGGGATCGGATTGCGCTGCGCCAGGAGCGGGCAGGCTTGGCTTGTCCGAAGCCAGTGATGAGGCCATGATTGCTCTGGGGCAATTTGACCCTCGTCAGGGTAAGCAAAGCTTCCTCAGACTCGCCTTGAAACCATCAAGAGATCGGACGGACGACGTAGCAGGCCCGTCGCGGGGGAAGATGGTTGTGGGAGGGTCAAACAGACGTGTTTGTGTTGTTGTTCAAAGCTGAGGTTAACGGGGTACCTTTTGCTAAGTACCTGCCCAACCCAACTGGACCAGAGCGAGATTGATTAAAGCTGGCGTGTGCAGTGCCGCAGACGTGACCAGTGAGATTGCAGCAAAGAGAGTTGGCTGCAGGGAGAGTGAGGGAGCGTGAGATTGGAACTAAGAGAGCAGACCCGGCTGCAAGAAAAAAGAAAGACTTTCCCACAGAAAAACGAGGCAGGGCTGAAAAAAACGAAGAACGATTCAATGCGTGCAGGCGCGAAAAAAGAGGTTCGAAAATTACGCAGGATAGACCAAAGAATGAGTATGAAAGAAGGATTGAAGGTAACAATCGCAGAATTGTCGCGTCGCACTAGAGTTGACAGAAAGAAATGCCGAGGCCGTGTGCGTCTAATGGCGGGCTGTTGACGCACCCTGTCGTCTGCGAGTAATAATTCCAGGTACCGCACAGGCAGGCAGGCAAGGCACAGTACGCAAATGATTTATTACACTGCAGCACGCAGGCGGGCGGTCGTACACAAGGGCCAACAGTGGAGCGAGCGAGTGGCCCCCTGGTCTTCCAAGTGTCGCAGGACTGGCAGCGATATTTCAGTCCGCTGGCTGCTGGAATGTGCCTCCGAGACTTATGCGACAGTGACCTTGTTGATCATTCCCAATCCAATTGGAATTCGGCGCTTCGAGGGAACTCTAACGGCCGGAAGCGTTCGGTCGATGGACGAAGGCTGGTGCTGGTGCTGGTGGGTGGACGCTGCAACCAAATGAGCGGCCACAGACGTGAACGGTCGATGAACGGCGAGGTCCAGTGGGAAGAAAGACGGAAGAGAAGAGAGGCAGAAGAGAATGTGGTGAAGAGATTATACCTAAATCTTAGGTAAAGTCTCTTTTCCAGGAGAAGAAAGACGTCTCTGCTCTCTGTCTAGAATCGACTGGGGTGGATCGTCCGATTTCTAAGGGCGGGCGGTGACGTGCGGTGGTGGACGTGTGGAATTGGATCGCCCTTGATGAAAAGAGATTGACCAAAGTAAAAAGCAGCCAGAAACGAAAAAAAAAAAAAAAGGAAGACGGCTCAGAAGAAACAAAGGATAATGAGGGACAAGTACGCAGGTGCACTAGGTAGGAGAGAGAGGCGATTCGCAGTCTTCTTCAAGACACAGAGCCGGAGTGAAGAAAGAAGAAGAAAGGAGTTGTTGGCAGGGCCGAGGTTGACGAAATGAGCCGCTGTACAATAAGACCCCTCATAAGACGGAACCGAACGTCGAGGAAAAAGGACCCAAGAAGGAATCGACACGACGACAATCAAGGAATGGACGGTCCAGAGAAAGAACCTAGTGATGCGCGAAGTCGGTCTTTGGGGAACCGAGGGGGACGGAGGATGCGAAGTGATTGGTAAAGGGCATCCAGAATTAGACGCGCTCCCTTTGTGCCTCCGGTCCGGCAGTGGCCTATCGCCCGTCGATGTTGCTGTATTGGTTAGTATTAGGAGTGAGCGGTGGTGGTGGTAGCACCGAGTCTAAAGGAGTGTGTAGACAAGAAAAGAAAAGGGTCGGAGAAGGATGGAAGAGGAATTAGAGGAAGAGGTATCGGTAATGTAAGGAGCCCAGGGGATGAGCTGAAAGTGAAGCTGAGGACGTACGTTTCGTTACTCCCGCTCTTGGGTTCCTTATTTTCCCTCTCCTCGTTCAATGATGACGGGGTCAAGCAGCAGAAACAGCAGGGAACCAGGTCCAACTTGTGGGCTGTGCGTCGAGCTGCCTTGCACTGAAGCTGAAGAAGCTACCGACTCATCACTACGAAAATGCTCGAGACCCTGTCCGTGGTGGATATCGCCCGGTCTGCACGGTACCTGATGATTTCCGCTTTTCCCTCCCTTCCCCTGCGCTTTCGCTCTGCGTACCTGCGTCAAGCCGCGTGCCGAGATGCACGAGAGCAGTCGGGCAGGCCAGTCTCGTAGTCCAGGAAAAAGAAAAAAAAAATGGCACGCTTTGCTAGCACTCCTGTTTAATCCGCAGAATTAGAGCATATAGGCAAGGCTTATGATTATGAGATAAAGCGTTTGTATAAAAATTCGAGTAGAATTTATTTATTTTTATATTTTTATTTATTTATTTTTACTCTGAATTATGCCTATATGACCCGACAAAGGTCACTCATATACCTACAGTCTGGCATTTTTTCCTTGAGCTAGGGTAGATGGGACAGGGTCACTACCTATCCTGCTAGTGCCCCCTGCTGACGGCAGGTCCTTTTTTTCGTCTCTGGGCTGGCTGAGTAGCTGCTCGAACTGGGAATGAGGAGTCTTATTGACTGGGATGAGCGTGGAGTCGTAGTGGAACGTGGAGAGTGGGACGTCGGGGTGGGATAGACATGGACTCTCGACCGACACTTTTTGAATATAGCCAGGTACGCGGATGAGGGACGCTTGATTCACTTCTTGACTCTCCTGTGCATTTATTGACATGCCCTCATGTCTTACATAGTACATCCAGCCTCGTCCCAAACGCCGATAATGTGTTGTTCCATTCTTGTCAATGCCGCAAGGACCACGATAGGATCCGTGAAGCGGGCTTCGAGAAGGGGTCATACGGAGATGCGCTAATTGGGCCATTGACTTGACTGCCTACGTGGGTAAGGGAATTGTCAAGGCAAGCAAGCCGCTTGCCCTTCATCCCAGGTTTGTTCCAGGCCGTGTGATTTGTCTCGTCCCCCTGGCCGAGAAGCCGGGGGCCAGACGAGGGAGGTATGGATGAAGGATCAATTTGTTGATTCCCACTGGCTGCATATCGAAAATGCTGAATTCGACCAATGCAGCATGACGGTGAGCCTTGTCAACATGGACACATCACATCACACACTTGCACTGTTCATAATCTTGTTCCTGCGTCTCCCTCTGCTTCCGGTCATGACTATCGGCCTCCACCGCCCGTAACGCCGGCCGTGATAGGTTCAGGTGCCCCTGCAGTCCAAGTCTAGGCTTCGTCGGGGGTGCCGCTGCGCTCGCGGGGCTGCTGAAGTCGTGAGGGAGGCTATCTCTGTTTTTCCTTCCTAGCCGCCGTTTGATGACGGCGCAGCGCCATAGCCTCTGGCACATGCCATAGGCTGAGCTTCCAGCCCTTCTGGTGAGCCATGTGAAAGCTTCCATTGAGTGTGACCGCCACCGGCTCCTCATGGAGGCAGATGACCTCTTCTCTTTCTCACGGACGCATTGAACAGTGCAAGAAAGTTTTTGGGCGTCGAGTTTGGCTTTCCTTTTTGCTTGTTCGCATCAATTGGGCGGCGCTGAATGAATGCAATTACAAAAGCCTGACATGGGATGGCTGGGGTTCATGCAAACAAACGACGGCGCATTGTGCAAAGTATAAAAAAATAAACAAACAACACAACACAACAACAACACGGCACAGCACAGCATTACGTCGCAATGTTGACTTTCGCCAGTAACGCGGGTGCAGCACTAGATATGTATGGCCAGACGTGTCATCCATTGTTTTTTTTTTTCTAGCGTCACATTCCGTCATGACCAAGGAAACACAGCCCGTCCCGTCCGGTTCATCAATGGCCTGGGCTCCGCATTAACATCCTCATTCATCTCATTTCTCTCATCCAAGGTTTGTGCCTGAACAAGGGTAGAAGCTCCGGCCAATTACGTTTAGTAACCCCAACCTAGTCCCTTGAAAGTGTCCCGTGTAGGGGTAGATTGGTGGGGTGGACTGCCCATCCGAGCTGTTGTTGTTTGTGTTGTTGTTTTTTTCCCATGTTTTCCTTCGTCAGAGATGATCAGATCTGTGGTCCCGAATCGATCGAGACCGTGTCCAAAAATAAGTAGCAGAATCGGGTTTTGCCTAGGTAGCTCTTGTTTGGAGAACACTCTTTGCAGTCCACACCTGGAGCAAGGTCTCGTTCTTCGCCCTGGCCAATTGCTCTGGGGACCAGCCTTGGAACCAGTCTCCCACAAACACGTCACACGTGAGTTCCCATCCCAATATCGCTTCCATGCACTTGTGCGAGATCCGATCGGACGTATCTGCAACTGAAAGGAGATGCTGGGGTTTGTATCCGTACATGGTTTGGTCATCATCAGCTTACTCCAAAGGGGGGCCGCCAACCGAAAGGTATCAGCATAGCCTACCACCGGCTTCACTTCTGGTTTGATCAGGCACGCTTTCTTTGAAGCCCCCTCTAGAGCACCGACCACAACGAAAGGCAACTTTAGTTTCGCTGGTTGAAGCCGTCAACTTCCGCGTCACTAACCTCACACTAACTCTTGCACCCAGCAGAACTGCATCTCTAAGGGTAGCCTGAAATAAAATAAGGCGTATGTACTAATAGTAAGCAAAGGATTATGTTTATCCATAATATAAAAACAAGAGTAGTCATAGAATTTGAGAGTAGTTATGGGTGTTTTGCTATTCTGCTATCTCGTTTCTTTCTCAGGTCGTCAACATGCCTCGTCCGTCACCTCAGTTCCCCCCCCGTCGTCCCAACCGCTCCCGTCATACTCGCTATCCCGATCAAACCAGAAGTGAAGTTAGTAGTTAAGTGAGATGCAGTTTTGAAGACTCCACCATGTGAGGATTGGTAAGTTGGTGATCCAAGGGGCAACATTTCCTTCGCCCTCGAACATCTTTTTCGCGTCCTTCGGGGGCAACAGGTTTTGGTTGAGCTTCCGCCTGTCTAGTTGGAGAAAATGTGTGCACCTATAGGTTCCTAAAACGATGTAAACATCGAGATCACAAGCCTTGCTTAAAACTCTTAAAACTTCTCAAGGTGAGGGAAGATACCCCACCCCAGCAGCGGAGGAGTCAAGGGTACTCGAGCAGGACTCTTCATATCTATTGCTAATGATAATGAGACAGCGGCCGACCTTGGCTGTCTACGGCCATGGTTCAAATTATCACTTACGTCTGAATGGGGAAGGGAAAGCGTAATATAGAACAACGGATTCGTAGCCTTCGGAAAGGCGCAACGATCATCAATTGCAAGAGTACCGGTGGTAGCAAGGGTAACCTCCGTAACGTCACCTCAGCAAATACGTTGTAAGGGTGGCTTCTCGTTCAGAAAAGTCAGTGATATAGTCGTCAACTTAAACACCGTGTCTTTCTCCTATCTAGTCTACTTCCTAGTCAGCTTGCCAATCGGCAGTCTCCTCGATACCTGTTTCTACTTGGCGTCTTGTGGTGTGCTTGATCGATGAGTACTGTCCTTAACTAACAAGGTTTTCCCTACATATTGGACAAACTCTCACGGAAAATCTTGACACGGGAAATGTATACGTCTCTCGAGCCTTTGTTTTTGCAGATAGTTTAGTCGTGGTTGAGGTTCTCTCCATACTAGGTAATTACAGATGAACGTGCATCTGGTTCCCCACTGTAGTAATCACCAAAAAAGAGGCGGGTCTCGAACGGTGGGGGACGGGAGACCACGAGAGACTGTCAGCCAGTGGGCTCATCACATGACGTAGGCAGCTGGCCCAGGAGCGAGCAGGAGCTACTCGGCAGGTAAGGGTAGCTAGCTTTCAAGTCCCATGGTGTGTGTGTCACTTACACTCTTGCCAGCCTATCAAGTAATTCCGCGCATAACCTTCCGTCCACCATCAGCCGCCGCCTCCCTCAACGGTCTGGCCTGCCTGTGAGAACAACACCGATACTCTTGTTCTTTTTTTCTTTTTCTTTTTTTTTCACCCTCTTTTGCGACATTCATGCATGATCCCTCCGATGCCGATTTCTCGTCGATCCCTCTAGCTAGGAAGGAGTCGAGGCTGTAGTGCCCCTCTATACCGCCGCGCCTAGCCTCTCTCCCTCCATCCGCTCCGTCCATCTCCGGCCTTCGGAATCCGGAGCCATGGCTGGCTTTACGTCTCTCCTCGTGGCCTACCTGCTCGGCGGAGTCACTTTTTGTTCCTCTCGTCGTCTTGTCCGTTCTCGCATACGGCTTCTACTCGTCCCCCATTCGTAGCGATGCCGACCTCCCCGACGAACCGAGCGGCTACGCCGACATCGTCCACAAGGGCGACGATACGACCGTTCTCGACGCCGCCAAGAAGGCGCACAAAGACGAGACTCGAGCGCATGCAAACGATCTCGATGTAGCTGCTGGCTTCTTTGCTGTCTGCAGAGAGTATACACCTATGGGCATCAACGCAAAGCCGATCGAGCGCTCGACCCCGGTCGGTTCGACTACCGTGGCCTCTCCAAGTCCCAGTGTCTATCAGACGATGTATCGGAGCATCTTTGAAAGGAAACCCACTCCGGGACCCCTGGATAACAATGGGAACGGGTCGAGTCAGCGGCCCAAGAACGCTGGTAACGTCTTTTTACGTGGTCCTGAGGTTTGTGTTCAGCTTATCCGGCCCCGCATCCACCATTGCTGACCGATGATGATATCTAGACACGGCCACCTAATGCTATTTGACGATGAAGAGCAGGTCGAGGTTCGACATGTTATTTCACTTGCACATCACGAGATCAGTATATACTCGGGCGGCGACAAGACCCCCGAGGGCGAACTATTCATCAAGCGCAACGCTATTCGCCTGTCCCGAAGACAAGGCGGTGCGGACCTGGGCCCTGATAGCCAGGTCTCGAAACCATTCTACCTCTTTTCTGAGAACTGTTCAGCCAAGGAGGACTTTTACTTTGCCTTGCTCAAGAATCAAGAGCAGACTTTTGGCACGGATACCCAGGTGCCCCAGCCTCTGCACTTTGACGTCAAGAACATTATCTCCCTGGTCCAGAAGCTCCACTCAACGGAAGAGAATATTCACTCGAGATGGGTGAATGCGATGCTGGGACGGGTTTTCCTGGGCATCCACAAAACCCGTGATCTCGAGAACTTCATACGTGAGAAACTCACAAAAAAGATTTCTCGGGTTAAACGGCCCGCATTCCTCACCAACATTGCCATTCAGGGGATCCACACGGGCGATGCGGCGCCATACTTTAGCAACCTGAAACTCAAGGATCTCACCGTCGAGGGAGAGTGCGTCGTCGAGGCCGACGTCAAGTACTCGGGAAACGCTCGCATCGAGGTGGCAGCCACGGCCAAGATTGATCTCGGAACTAGGTTCAAGGCTCGAGAGGTCAACCTCGTTCTTGCGGTTGTTCTCAAGAGAGCTGAGGGTCATATGCTTTTCAAGATTAAACCTCCACCTAGTAACCGTGTCTGGCTCACTTTCCAATCCATGCCCAAGATGGAGATGGACATTGAGCCAATTGTGAGCACCAGACAAATCACCTATACTGTTATTCTCCGTCAGATCGAGAATCGAATCAAGGAAGTCATCGCCGAGACGGTTGTGTTGCCCTTCTGGGACGACATGCCCTTCTTCAAGACGGAGCACAAACAATGGCGAGGAGGTATCTTTGAGGGAGATGATGCCACAGTTTCGTCTGATGATGCTGAGAGCATAGCGGCAACGGCAGGAGACGTTGGGGCTGTGAATCGCCTTGATGGTGAACCGGATATGACAGAAGAGACTCGTCCTATGGAGAAGAGCCATACTATACCCGTCATGGAGTCTCCTCCAACCCCTACCGGCCTATTTGGTCGGAAATTGGGCAAGACGGGCAATAACCTAGCAGCATCTGCATCTTCAACTAGTGTCGACTCCAAGGGAGCAAGTGCTAGCCCTATTCTGGCGCCCAAGATCACTAAGTCTATGGAACCTATTGTGGGAACAGATGCTGCGCATGCCGACATTTTCAAGCCGTCATCGCCGCCTGACCATGCTACGAACTACATGGCTGCTTTGCAATCGCGCTCTCAAGATGCCTCTCCAAAGCCGCCACCTTCAACATATTCGCCTCCGAAATCCTCGGCCGCGTCTCAGCGATCCAGCCGTTCTTCATCATCGGCAAAGGACACCCTCGGTGAGGTTTCAGAAGATAGCCAAAAGACGCCAGTTGCGACAGGACGTCGTAACACAACTTCATCGACTGGGTCGGCATCTCTTTCAGACGAAAAGGGAACGGGTTCTTCAACAGCATCGATCAAGGAGTCGATCAAGAGCCAGACGGGCTCTTTGGGACGTAACTTCTTTATGAGGCGAGGAAACCCAGAGTTACAAGAGTCTGATGAGTCGACTCACGGTGATGGACCTCACGACCAGGGTCAGAAGCAGACGACTCTAGCTGCTGTATCGAACGCTGCCATGCAAGCTAAACAATGGGGCTGGAATGCCTATCAACGGCATAAAGAGGCACGAAGACAGGCAGAACAAGCAAACCACCTTGATCTCAGCCAACCCATGGGGAGAGGCCAACCACTGCCTCCCCCTGGAACACCCCTTCCAAAGCCTACCAACGGCATGACACGGATAGGGCCCCCTGTCAACGTCCCGGCGAGGAAGCCAGTCCCTTCTCATGGTTCTGCCGAGTCTCTGGATACGCATCATGAACATCACCACGACCATCACGAGAACCATCACGAGAACAATCATGAGCACCACCATGAGCATCACAACGAGCATCGACCTGCATTTCCCCCTACGTTGCACCAACGTGGGCGACGTAGGCAGAGCCATGCACCAGAGCCAGATATCGGCCAGAACATGCTTGTCGTCGCTGCCCCCGACGACTCTCAGCCAGCAACACCGTCGGCGGAGGACCACTCTAACCGTCAACCCTGGGCATCAAGCGGCGAGCAGACCATGGCAAACAGCACAGAGACTTCCCAACAACCTTCAACACTCACGCCCGAGTCCTCCATTGTCAAGGATGACGGCAGTTCGGTCAGCCCGATAGAGGCACTACCCGCCGCCTCGGCCGCGGCCGATGACGATGACGACTACTCGGGATGGTTGGACAAGGACGCCCTAGACATGGAGATTAACGATCCTGTGAAACTCCCCGTGTCACAGGAAGTCAAGTAATACAAATCATACGACAAGTTTTAGCAACAAAGAAGGGGGGGATGGATGGTAAGGCGTTTTTGGGACGGATACACGGGCTCGCTCGGGTTCACAAGCAGTCCCGACGAAGCAAACTCACTTCTTTTCAACCGTGGTTATTCTTATTGATGGGAGTAATTAGGCGTTTTTATATGTATGGGGAGGTATGGGTTGATGCTGCTTCAGACAGCGGATATACCTCAGTGAATTGAGTAGTATTATTCTCAATATCAGAGCCATGCTTATAATGTTGATGAATGATCGTGTCTCTTTGGTAATCAAGGGTAACATCACATACAATCACCCCGAGGCTGAATCTCATGAAATGAAGAGACGAATTGACAACGCAACATTACATCTTGAAGACTAGGTGAGATGCTGAATTACTTACTCGTAGGGGAACATGTGTAGAACACCTCCGAGGCTATTGTTAGCCGATTCTCATTAGCATCCATGTCCACAATCAGCATGTGGGCGGTGTCTAGATTTGTCAGCAGGTTGGGTTGGATTATCAGTCATTCTTTCGCCTGTGGGAGAACGACTGCCAGCGGTAGTGGCTTCCCGGCCGCTGACTTGCCTTCTCGAAGACGCAACACCACTGCCCAAAAGAGGCGAGGCTGTGAGCCAATGTCCGATATCATCCCATCCTCCATTAGAAGACCTTGGTCTGTTTGCAAAGATGACTCTTTTCCACAAAGCTACTGTCATCTCGCTGAAGGAAGATCGATGATTCCATGTTGTCACTGAGCATTGCTTCATAACAGTCTTCATAGTACTCACAGTCTCCTTCTCACCTAGGTCAGAGTTGTCTTCGGAACCTTGGCTATTCGGATCCTAGGGGTCATCGACAATCACTTGAGCGTTCCGGCTCGGGGCAACGACCCGGTCCTCTTAGGCTACCCGACGAGGTCATATTCATACCTTCCCAAGTCCAGGTCTGGGGCCAGCGGTAAGAATGGCCTCCTAATGTCGCTACAATAGCATTCCTGGAGGAAGAGAAAGGAATCACCAGAGCAAATAAAGCCCTTTCCAATTATTAATTGAATCCTTACGCCAAGATATTGGCCATCGACATGCGTCAAGGGGCTCAAGCTAGATGGACCAAATGTTTGCTCCTCATGTGGCTCCTCGTGCAGCACCCATCGTGTACAGATGGAGTAGCGTCAGGGGCTCAGCACGATACATCATCTCAAGCCGCCAAGGGTCTCGACAACGGTCCAGAACGAACGCCGACCATGTCACAAGCATTAGAGAGAAGGCGGTGACAGCCTTGGCCTGACAACACTGGCACTAAATGGCTCAATGGATAATTCAGCTAGTGTTGGCTTCAATACCCCTGGATGAGCTTGATCTGGTATTGGGGCACATGACTGAGAGAACCACATCACTTGAGGAACAAAGCCAAAGGAAGTTCCCCTAGGCCACTGACACGTCGGAACTATCTTGGTGAGTTGCTTCAAGAACAAGAATGCGAAGGGGTAGGAAGAGGCCGGGATACGTACCTCAAACATCCTGACAAACCTTGATATGCCTGGGGCAGGCAACGTCTCGAGCAGAATAACCAATATTAATCCTCGAATATAGGGCTTGAAAAAGAAGCAATGAAACCAAAGCAACCAACAGTCCATGAATAAAGGCTCAAACATGTTCTCATGCAAGGATCGAACTGCTCTTCATGGGTGGGACAGAACAAAGCCTCCGTTGCTTACAAGCCCATAGCGCCGAGGACAACATGTTGCTGCAGCTGCTGTCCTCTCCCAGTTCCAGGTCTTGGGATGCATTCGTACCCAGACACTGTCCGTTTCATCGACACGTTGGAGGTTGATTACATCCACACAGGCTGAGAACAACACCCGAGTGTCTAGACCGAGTCTTCAGGGTGAGTGAGCCCGGGGGAGGCTTGGACGGCTGGGGCAACCCTATATCAATCCCTGCGAGCTTCATAATGCTTGATGCGGGACAAGTCGAAGACACTCAAGACAGCCTGGCCAGTGCTCGACTGGCATCGTGAACGCAAGCACACATGCCGGTCGTGGTGTGCAGTGTAAGCCGAGGGTGCTCTCGGATGGTATCCCAATGCCACATTCTTCCCCTCATTGAAACAACGAGATGATGATCGTGATGGCTCCGTAGAGCCGAGCTGGAGTATGTGTGTGTGAGCCGAATGCGAGTATGACCTTCCTGCTTCGTTGAGGATCGTGGGAGTGCTTTCATAGGCAAGGGAGAGGATAAGATGCTTCTGTGTCACGGTTGATCTCCAGACAAGGAAACCCCTAACTTGCGGTCTGAGATGAGGCCTTTGCTGTTGCCATCAAGTCTCTTGTCGACCGGCAAGTGAAGACATCGTCAACTCTGGGCAACGTAGACTCAATCAACAGCTGGGCGTGCACCTAGGACATGAGTCGATCATGGCGTCCCCCATGCTGCTGCCCCATGGGGATACTGTACTGTTGGTCCCTAGGGGCTGCATCGCATCGCATCACATCACATCGATATCCTCGGTCTTCAATAACGGACAAGTGGGAGTTGAAGCCGGAGGCGGTAGGGCTAACCCAACCTTGTGAGTGCCGTTGGGGGCCCATGTAGGAAACAATCGCCGGGGGGCAAAAATCACCGCGGGGAGCCCATTGGGCCATTGTGAGGAGGAGTATGTGTGTGTGTCAAGTCAAAGGATGTGATGCGCAGGGACCGACTTGCGACACAGTCTCTCCCTCCCTGAGACTGAGAATATGCAGCCCAGTTGCCCGGCGCTGAGCTGAGCTGCGTTGTACCGAGCCATGCTGATATGGCTAGGATGTGTTCAAGGGGTCCCCTAACCTCCCTCGCCGGGCTCTCGACCAGTGACTTTTACGTACAAGACTCCATCGTGAGTCGTGTTATTCCCCAGATTGCAAGCCTCTCTGCAGAATGTCTCCGCCAAGAATATGGGGTAGCGGGGGAAAACGGAGGAGGGGGGGGCTTGCTTGGTTGCTTGGTAGCTTGGGTTGCTTCTTGGTGCTTGCTGCTTGTTGCTGGCATTCACCCTCTTTTTGGTCCCTTGTTCTCTCGTTTCGCTGTAACCCCCTCTTCTCAACAAAGTCCATCCTGGCAACACCAAGACTTGATGCCATGTGCGCTCTCTCCTTGCCAATGCAACCTGGGCGCACACTTGGAGCTTGTTTTCTCTCGTTTAGATGCTCCACCACAATAGTTCGTCTCTTGGCCCCCCCAGTGCCAAGATAACTCGTCTTGAAATAAGCTTGATCAACAAGCTTGTGGTTCGTCTTGCGGCCAAGCCGACGACTTGTGGCGGCCAAGAGCTGGGCGTGGTCGGGACAGACAAAGTATTGGAGGGCCCATGAATCATCAAGCGCTGCATCGTGCCCAATCTTGTCGTTTAGATAAGACGCATGCCAGGATTGAGTTTTCGGTTTGGCTTTTTCTTTCTTTCCAAAAGGGACTGATGGAAGCTTGGCCTGCCGAGGCAAAGCTTGACTGACTGACTGATAGACAGACAGACAAAACACAACTCCATCAAGGTCAACCGACAACCTGGGACACCGGGTGACATGGCATGTGCATCATTTCGAATTGTTACTTGTCGTCTGGTTGATTCAGCGTGCGGTATATCCCGATCCGGTATCCCATGAACCGTCATGTCACTCGTCTCATGACGATAGGGTGCCTCGTCTGGAGACATGCCGCTCCCGCACCGGCACCTGTCCAGTTCATGGTTGACAGGCGCGCTTATCAAAGGTAGATAGAGCCTGTGCCTGTTTGATAATCTACAGCACAGCTGAGAACATCTTGGGTCGTTGAGCACGGGAAACATGCCGAGACACATGACGCCACCATGACCGTGACCGGGACGGTCCTCTTCGTCCAGTCAGGCCTTGTTGGGACCAACATCCTTGAATGGATCACTTGTAAGGATAGTAGCGTATCCAGCTGCCTGGATAAACTTGCCCTGTCGAGCAAGTATCCGCGGACAACCGTCGGTGTCGTGTTGTGTGCGGTTGCGGTGCGGTGCGGTACGGTACAGTACAGTGCGCCTCGTCGTTGTTTGGGTGAGGCATTTTTCTGTCCCCCAAGCGCCGCCGTGCCGCAACCACTGACTGGCTACCGGCCTCCGCATGCCCTGACTGGTCTCCCCTCCCTCCAGCCTTCATTACGTCCTCGATAGGCGCTCGCTCCTTAGAGGTGGTGGCCGGTATCAGGTCCCGCAGCGCTGTAAGCGGCCGAGGCGGGTCTCGAGTCTCGAACATCGTGGGCTTCGTTGCCCAGGGTTCGCCAAGATGACCATGACCGCCCAGTTGAGCAGTACCGCACTGTCCGTACTGACCTGTGCAACATGGCACGCACCCTGTCCATCTGCCAGGTGAGCTGAGCTTGCAGTAGTCGGAGTCTGTCGCCGAGATGCCATCACCTGATGCAGCTTCTCTGCAATCCATCTTGGTTCGATATTGAGATATGCTCTTTCGAGACGTCGTCTGGAACATGAGATATCACAAGTCGCCCACAAACGGTCGATGCAATGCAGCATTCAATGAATGAATGAATGAATGGCTGCTTAAGCGTCTGCTCCTGATGCACGCCATAACGTGCAACGCTTCCCTTGACGTGCCCACATCGACAGATTCGACACTAAGAGACGATAGTTACGGGCGGCGCCGACGATGGCGACCGTGGTATCGCAGACGCAGACGCAGACGCACACTCCCTCCCACTACCAGATCCAACCTCAGACCATCCCCTCGTCGCCCAGCATCAACATCAGCTTCAAAGGCTTGACGGGTGCAGCCGTTAGCTTGATGGCTTTTCTTTTCATGAAAACTTCGACCTCGACCTGGCCCTTGCCGTCTTGGGTGTAGCACTGCACGGGGAGGGAGGTTAAAGAAGGTGTGGCGAGATCCGGCATTTGCCCAGATCTTGAAAGCTGTTTGCTCGGACCACTTGAGGCTATTCTCAGGTGCTCCCATGTCTGTCAACCCTGAAGCGACCAGATGCCTTATCCGCCACTGTTGGACGTTTGATACGTAGCTGAACTTTCTTTTTTCATGATCCATCGAGATTTGCGGACAAACGGGCCAAGGAAGCCGGAGCCGAAGGCCGCATCCAGATCTCTAACCAGGGGAGACGCCACGAGGTTTTTTAGGGATCCTGAGAGGTCCTGGAGAGGCTCCATTGGAGAACTCAGAACGCCTCTTCCGAACCATCTCTGATCCATTGGGTGTCCTGGATATCACGGCATACCCGTGGGTCAGTTCTGGTGGTGCCATGTTTCGCATCTGAGGGATGCTCTGCCTGGTTATGTGATGCTCCCGACACCTTTCGAGTGAGATTTGAACAAGCAGCGACCGTAGCGAGGACCACTCAGTCATGGGACAGAGCTCGGATGGGAGACGCAGCTGCGCTTGCAGAATGCATACTGTACGCGTACCAAGAGCTCTTCATTTCCGCGTTGGAAACCCGTTTGACTGCATCATGCATCAGACCTCTAAGAGAGCTGTAGCAGTTTGGGTGGAGAGGGGATGTGACTTGCCGGAAGCGAGCCAGTCGAATCTTTTGGGCATGAAGCAATCGAGCGTGGGGGAGCATTTCTCTGTCTTGGGTCCATGCCGTAGCGCTGTCGATGAGTTCTTGTGCAAGTCTTGGAAGTCTTGGAAGTCTTGGAAAAGTCTTGGGAGTCCGTTCTTGGCTATGATTGCCTTTCACTGCACTTTGTTGAGCAGCTCATCATGTCCCATCACCACTTGAATGATGGACATGTTCCACGACTTGGCGGCAGCATGAGCCCTGGTTGACAGGCGCCACGCATGTCTGGCCGGCCGTCTTGAGACGAGGTGAAGAATCGGCGAGACTTGGTGTGTCTTTCCTTTCCTTGCAGACCAAGGTAACCAAGGTGTGCCTTACATGAAGGCTGCGAGTACCCGTATCGCCCGCCTCATCCTCAATGTCCATGTCTCATCGGAAGTGATACCGGGCCGACGACTCTGTGCTACACCTCCACGCGTCCATCTCTGGCTGAGATATTGTCGTAGCTGTTGTTGCTCCTGATAACCTCCTGATGTTCTTGGCATTTTTAGATTCTCATCTTCTCGGCCTGACTCTGATCCCCTCCCTGTCAGCCCAGCACGGATAATGATTTGCGAGGCACATGGCGGCAGATCACCATCAACCTTCAGGTGAAGGCAGAATGAACAACTCACCGAACAACGGTGTGGCAGAGCCCGTCCAACTAGCGTGTCCCATCCTTACCAAATTCTGCCAAGCATGTCGCGACACCGTAACCCAAATTGCCATGCCGAACCTCAAATGGATGAGCGAGACAATGCCGTTGCGCACTGTACTGTATCTATCCTTTGGGAAAACGGAAAGGACGGGAGAACCCTAGACGACAGAACTAATAAGTCGTTCTTTAATCCCCACACTCAACTGTAAAGCGAATTCTATTGCTGTTGACAACTGTCGGTGATCTCGACAGCCTCGTCATGACGCTTTGTTGGCCCTGGACCGAGTGACTTGGCAGACCTAACCGGCAATGAAAATCGGTATAGCAGCCATTGCGGTGAGACATTTGTTCGTCGGGGGTATTCGAGGACAAGACTTTGATCAATTCACTTGACACGGTCCAGTGGAGATGATGTTAATTTAGAAACCGTCGTCGATCACTCTGTTTAACTCAACCCGTGCTTGACTCCGTTTCTTGGACGGCCCATGATGGATGGTTGATGAGCCTTCAGAGCAGGCACATGAAAAAGTGCAACCGCCAATCGATGGCCGAGAGTGTGAGTGAGACACACAAAAGACTGGGGACCGTGCCACGGGTTATTCAGGGATCATCTCAACCCCTGGTCTCTCCGGGGCGCATATGACGCACTCGCACCCGTGTCCTCCATCCCTGCCCTGCAGAGGCGAGAAGATGGCTTGGCTGGGTGTGGGTTAGGGTGGGTGTGGAATGGAGATCCCGCACCGGACCGGTTCTGGGGAGCCTTTTTCGTACACGATGTTAGCCCACGAGACCGCTTCAAACACCAAGAAACAGCCGCTCGAGGCGCCGTGGGTGCTGGACGATGTACTCGGTCAAGATACAAGGTGGGCGGGAATAGTCTGGCATCTTTTCCCAGTATCCCAAGACCGGTGCCGGATGCTCAGAAGCAACCGCGGTCTACAGAGCGAGCCATACGACCGCCGAGGAGTCCCTGGATTTGCTGCTGGAGCAGCCGAGATCTCGGAGTCCAACCAACCAGGGCCACCAGAACAGGGGGAAAGACCGACAGGCTTGGCAACAAGGGACTTTGGCCGATTCTCCAGAGCCGGACAGTGCAGAAAGGTTAGACCTGGGGTGCGACCCTGTTTTGCTTTCGTGTCCTTCGCCTTTGAATTCGGCGGTAATATTGATGATGATCCTCACTTTGCTGGCGGCTTTGTTGAAATGACAAGAAGCGTTTCAAGGTGACGTGGAGACTGCGCTTGTTACTGAGGCCAGGAGGCAGAGACAGACCGACAGTTTGACTCCGACACGCCCCAGGCGTATCCCTGGGGTCTCAATTTGCAGTTGATCAATTCCCATGCGATTTGCGTTGCACGTACGTAAATGCCGCCTGCGAGACTCTTATCTTGCGTCGATCGGACGGTGACGGCTGTGAGCTAGAATTCAAGCTTACTTGGAATAATCTCAAACCGCCGCGCAACGTGTCTCAATCCACGTCACGGTGAGGCGCAATGTCAAGCAACGACAGCACAAGCAGCGGCCGTAATTAGGTGAACCGCACTGTATCTGAGATTTGTGTCGAGATGCACGACGTGTAGTCACTGCGTACACATCTCTTGCTGGCTCACTCAGGGGTCACCGTCGGCAGTAATATCGATGAGAGGAATGATCATCAGCATTGCCGCAAGTTGATGTCGTCCTTGATGCTGTCGTGGCTCTGGATTCACCGCAGTTGCGCTTGGCAAGCATAGGGAACGCGTCAGGCATGGCTCAGTCAAGCTTCAAGCTGTGAAGCAGAGCCGGCAAGCCAGCCGGGTCCTGGCATTCTGGAAATATGCCGGCCGAGTGACCTCCTGATACCAGAGCCGCATAAGAAACATTGTGGTGGTCGAGGATCCGCGGCTTTGCGGATGAAAGGATGCGCGCGATTGCGGCTGCCCTGAGGTGCGCAACACCAAGCCCCCAGCCAATCCGGTGCCAGAACAGATATGTAAAACCCGACAACATGGAGAGGCTCATGTCTGGTTGCAGGTTTGTTTGTGGATGCTGCTGGTCTCGTGCTGTTGGCAAGAATTGCCGTTTCTCCCGACTGATGCCAATCAAATGGACCCTCCCAAGGCGGTTGTCGCGGTGCATGTCAGCGATGCCCTTGTGTTGAGCGGCAGCAGCGCAACCGGCCCTCACAGGGCGCGAGGAGACCGAGGGACCTATAATTAATTAATCTGCCCAGGTTCCGTCGCCGTTCTGTCTCCAGCAGTCGCCCTCCACTGCCAACTCAGGCGAGGCGGCTGAGCGGGTACGCGTGGATAGCGTTGCAGTGGTCGTGCACTGTTTCCAGCCCTCGGCTCGCGTGGGGCAGCCTCTGCAGCATGTTAATGCAGTCTTAGCACAGAACCTATGGCGGACGACGCAGTGGCTCGTCGGTCTGCTGGGTTCTGGATTCGGTTTCTGGAGATTAGAAGGTGCGGGCTTTGGGTGCGGGCTCAAATTGGCTGAAGGGCACGCGAGGCGACTAGAAAAAGGGCCGCAGCGGTCAGGAGAGGGACTGTGAAACGGGGCCGACAGTAAGGAGTTCCGTCCAGAGACAACTGTTCTCCCAGTCCATCACAGCGGGCGTTGGACGTTGAGCTGCGAGGCAGGGCGAGACAAGGCTAGGATGAGGCGCGGGATTATTGACCGAGTGCCATTGCGCCTCATCAGGGAGTCAGAGGCTCTGTCGTGAAATAGTGCTGCGTCTGAGTGGAGAGTACCTGATGATGGGCAACGCATCGCCACGAAGGGCGTCTTCAATTCCTCGTCAGGGCGAGTGTTCTGGACGGGAGCATGATGTACTGTAGCATCTGATGACGATGACTCCTCTCACAGCGTCACGATCGCTTTCTGATGGCCTTGGCAGAAGCAGGGTCTCGGGGAGATGCTCGTGCTGGAATTGCCTGGGGTGGACTGCCATGATGCAGCAACAGATTGACGAGACAAGGACGTCAGTGGGCAATTCGCAACAGGAACGGCTGGGCGCGAGGTGGGACATTGACAATACAATCATGGGGCCAACAAGAGGCAACACCAACAAGAGTTCATGATCGTTCGAGACGTCTTCATGATATGCATCCGTTGTTTCCATGGAAGCGTGCAATTGAAGGCGGCGCTTACACAAGCCAAAGATGGCGGTGGAGCTTGTGCAGGTGGATGGCTGTCACAGGTTGGAGGAGAACGAACTGTCCATCTCGAAACGGGGAAAGTGACACCGGCTTGACAGGGAGGTGCGACCAATCACGGAGCAGTAAATCAAAGACCGATTCTTCAGGTGGAAGGTACAGTGTGCGCGGACTACCGTTAACAGGGAAGGCGCGGGTGCGCGCTTGGTGCTCTTCATTTCAACTCACATGAGCTCCTGCATTGGTTGCAAACGAGCAAGTTTATCTGGCTGTACACCGTATTCGTGAGGATGGGAAGGAGGAGGAGGTTGACCAAGAGACAGCACACAACTGACAACAGTCACGTTGATTCAATTGTGCTGCAGAGTCAACAGAGCCCCAAGAGGCAGTTGAAATAACAAACTCCTGGGAGTCTTGGAAAGAAAACTGGGGACCTCGGTCGACCTGTAGGGGAGAGCGACCCTGTCCTGGAAAACTGACCTCACCACATGGGTGACATAAAAAAAGGACAACAACACAGAGTCATTATTTGTCCTCCCAGAGCATAATCACAGGCCTCAACAAATCATACAACAAGGCATAATGGACTTTTTAGAGTGTTGCCTTCTATGATAGCACTACTTTCCATTATTTCATCGGTTTGTATAAATTGTTGCATCATATAAGAGCAGTACTTGAAAGAGGCCGGAGCATCTTCACCCTTGAGTGTCTCACCTATTTCTTCACCTGCGCCATCGTCCACTGCAGGACACACCAATCTACGTCTTGCAATGGATCTCCAGACGGAAAAGAGGATTCATCCACAGACTGACTGGGTCGCATAATTCCATGGATGAATCCATGTGGATTCGTTCACTGGAAAGATGGGAGAAAAATCACGCACTGTGTTTATTTAGGTACGTATCCGTATTCCGCCAAGGAGAGTAGAGATCCATGGATGGATCGAATCCAACCACTCATGTCCCGGTCCCCTTGAAAAGCACTGGAATTGATGGAACGGGCAACAGAAGGTCAGTAGAAGAGACAGTTGACTCTGGAGTGTCCGACGATGGCTTCCTATTTTTCCCTTGATCACCAGCACACTCTCCACTCAAGCCCACCTCAAGCCTCAAGTCAAACCCTGAGCCACTTGTCAATCACTGCACCCAAATCAGTCACTTTGTGTGCGGGCGAGTGCGAATCGTTGTGTGCGCGTGTATCTTCAGTATGCGCACGCCCCCTCCCCTTGACAAGGCATCCTCACCCCGGTCGAGTTCCCCACGTCCGCCGGCTGGTCCACATTCAGAGGCAGGCAAGCCATAGAGGGTCCTTCCTGGGTCTGGTTTGGTTTGGCTCACTCTTGTGGGCTGGGCTGGGGTGGTGGACGCTCAACAAGGGACCGAAATGTACGAGTGAGCGACAGCAGCCGGCTTCACTCGTAGCGTAAGGTAGGTCCATCCATAGCTTGTTGCCGCCCCAGACGGCGAAACACAAAAGAGAAGCTGCGCGCTTTTTTCTGATTTCTTAATCTCCAAGCTTGCGGCTCCCCCTTCTCCTTTTTAACTCTTTTTTTATTTACTTGCTGGTGTAAAAACGACAGCTTGTGCTGCTCTATTTGCCCAGTTATATAACCCAAGTCGGCTATTTTGATGCCGCTTCCTCCTCGCCGCCTACCTCTTCTCCTTCGGCCATTGCGTCCTCCACCTCCGGATCAGTTATCCATGCGGTGACCCCGACTGTTCATTCCAACATCTACCTCTAGGAGAACGGAAAGAACGTGGCAGGAACGAACACCGAAGGCCTTGATTGAGAACAGAACAACACGCAACGGAAACGGATCTCCATTGCGCACGCATCTCGACAACCGACAACGCTGCATCGAAGCCAACGCTTACACGGGCACGAGATCCAAATCGAGTCAGACTCGCACCAGATCAACATTGGCATTCTGTCATATCTGTTTAACCGGCGACTAAAAGTCAGATCACTATCGACCTTATCCTTCCATCACGGTATCAACAACCCTCGTGGGCAGCTGGAGTGGCCGACAGAACGACCGAAAGGCTCGCAGCACGCAACGCCAAGATCGCAAATCTTGGACATCTTTCGCCGCAATCCGCAACAGCTCTCGGAACTGCCGTCAAACCTGGGACGCCTGGCCTGTGACGGACCAGCCAAAGCACGAAAAAACCAAACGAACCAACCACGAGCACGACCCAGCCTGCGACAGCTGCTGAAGCGTCTCCATCCTCGATTTGACCTGACCCATCTCCTCTCTTGGATGGTGTGTGGCCCTGACGTCGTGGTTCCTCGCCTTTCCCAGTGACCAGCTACCGCCCCCAACCACCACCCTTCGCCCGCTGTACCTTAGGCGCCGCCTGTACACCGAAGCGCAGTACCCCCCGCCAGACCAGACGCACACATCCACCACAAGCCTCCGACAGGATAAAGAAGCAGAGGACCCCCAGTGCTTCTGGACATTAGAATCCACCGCAGTTTAGCGACCTAGCTCCCCGAGACCCCCCGAAACAGCAACTCGCTCCATCACGATGGCGGCATTCTCGGGCCCAGGGATGCTCGTGGCACCCCACCAGCGCCAACCACATCAGAGCTCCATGCTCGACTCAGCAGGTATGGAGACCCTCTTCTCTCAGTAATCATTCATTTTTGCCTCTCTTGCACTTGGGCCAAGCCAATCTTGGTAACCCCCCAATCCTCGCTCCAATCCGTCCCCCTCCTGTTCTCCCAGTCTCCGGGTCATTTCCTTCGCTCTCGCGTTGCTCTGTGTTGTGGTGCTTTGCCTTGCGTTTGTCATCGTCAAGCCCCATCGCCCGAAAGCGAGAAGCATCTCCGTGGATCGAGCCCAGGGCACCAGTGACGCGATCAACGTGGGACTCGGCCATCACGACGGTGTCCATCACTGGCTAAAGGGAAAGCATGCAACCGGCTGGAGCCTTTTTGCCTGCTTGACAAGAGAGAGCGTTGCCCAACGCATTCGCCGTCCATCCACATCCACAGACAGCCGGGCTGTCCTTTTCCGCCCTGCGGCTCCTGTGCTGTGCCTTGGCTTGGTGGGCGGACGGACTTGGGGCCTGGCCTGGGGGATCTCTTCACATCCGATCCCTGTCTCGCTTCCGCTTCATTCCCTGTCTGATCTCTCGTTCTGCCTCATGCTTTGTCCTTGTGTCCCTTGTTCCTTGTCACCTTTCACCCTGTTCACTCAGTTCAACTCCCAAGTTTAATCAATCCCTGCGTGCTGACGTCTTTTGCTTTGCGGTCGCCACAGATAAAAGTACCGCTTCTGCTCCTCTGAGCCCAAATTCGGCCATCAGTTTCCCTTCTGCCTCTTCGCCGCGTCAATATCTCACCGACCTGACTGAGTCAATTGTTCTCGAGGAAGGTGGAGAGTCTGGCAGCGAATCCGCCATTGAACCAGTTACTCCCGTCAGCGGTCGCCAGTCCCAGGACTTTACGCTTGAGAACCAAGACCTCGCAGACCTTCAGAGTTACCGGTCCTACCAGGCTAGCTCAGTCACATCCGGCGCCGTTCCCATTCCTATTCCAGGCGCCAACAGCAACAGCAAGACGCTATATCAGACACAGACACAGTCTTCTCGCCGACCCTCGCATACCGAATCCACAACCCCCAAGTATACGGACTACGAAGTCACCTCCACCGGAACTCCGCTCTCCAAACGGTCGACTCGCGGCTCGACCTCGAGCTTCAAGCGCACAATGTCCAACTTTTTCCGCCGCTCAAATTCCCAGGTGGCCAACAACTCGGCCATCATGGACTCTGCCACTCCTTCCGTTGTTTCTGCACCCACAGAACCTCAGACCAACGGTAACCCACGAGCCAGTCACCGTCGTCGCTTCTCCATGAACCGTTCATCAGCTACAACACGATCCAACTCGCCCCCTTCACCTAGTGATGCCGGCCTCGAGATGGCCTCTGTGCACCGCGAGCGATCCTCAGCCAACAACCTGCCCAGCCAGAGCGACTTCAAGAAGAACCGGGCCTCTACCGGTCTGAGCCTTCGTGGCCGAACTATCGGCTTTGTTGGTTCAAATGCCAAGAATGTGAATGGAGACAAGCGCCCCCAGCTTAGCCGCCGAGCTAGCAGCTTCGACGGAAGCCGTCCCAACACTCCTCTGCCACCGCCCGCTGAGCAGGATGAGACGATGTACCCTCCTCAACGCAGCGTCTGGCCCCTCCCTCCGGACTCTGGTACTGGCGCCAAGGCTAGACGCATGAGTCTTAGTCTACCCGATGATTTTGCTGTCGATGTTGCCGAGCTACAAAGCGAGTTTGAGTACCAGCGCAAGTTCCTTGGCCGTCATGGCAAGCATCTCGGAAAGGGAGCTGCCTCCAAGGTGAGACTCATGATGCGCAAGGGCTACCCCGAAGAGCTCTACGCCGTCAAGGAATTCCGCGGTAAGTCTCGCCGTGAGAGCGAACAGGACTACGAGAACAAGATCAAGTCCGAGTTCAGTATCGCCAAGAGTCTGCACCATCCCAACATTATCGAGACCTTCCGCCTCTGCACCGATCACTCTCGTTGGAACCACGTCATGGAGTACTGCTCCGAAGGAGATCTCTTTAGCCTGGTTCAGAAGGGTCACCTCAAGGGTGAGGAGCGCAAGAAGGACCGCCTATGTCTCTTCAAGCAGCTGATTCAGGGTGTCTCATACCTTCACGCCAATGGTATTGCTCACCGCGATATCAAGCTTGAGAACCTTTTGATTACCAAGGACAGCAAGCTCAAGATTACCGACTTTGGTGTCTCCGAAGTCTTCTCAGGCACTCATCCTGGTCTTAGAGAGGCCGGCGGACAATGCGGTCGCAACATGGGTGAGGTTCGCCTTTGCTCTCCTGGCATCTGCGGTAGTGAGCCCTACATCGCCCCCGAGGTGCTCGCCAAGAAGGAAGCCTACGACCCTCGCGCCCTGGATGTGTGGAGCTCTGCTATCATCATGATCTACCTTACCTTTGGCGGTGCTATCTGGTCTCGTGCTGAGGCGGGCAACCTGCACTACGACAAGCTCGTCGATGGCTGGAGCAAGTGGTACGCTAAGCACCCTGAGTGCGATGCTTGCATTTCCGACAGCGACTACCCCAAGTGCTACGCCCTCGACGTTGGCGTTACCCCGCCTGCTCTCCGCCGTCTGTTGCTGCAGATGCTTAACCCTGATCCTCACAAGCGTATCGGCATCAACGAGGTCATCAACAACCGATGGATGAAGAACGTCGAGTGCTGTCAGGTGGAGTCGTATGACGATCCGGCTCTGGTTATCGACGCCACCAAGAAGGACAACAAGACCAACGGAAACAAGAAGATCTTCTGCCACAACCACCTGCCCCCGAAGATGTCGGGCGGTCACTCACTGGGCAAGATGCCAGGCCAAGCTGGCTATTAGACGAATTTACGAATGTCAACGAAACGAGATTTTTTTTTCTTGACGAGATGGACCCGATTCAGTCACAGATACTATAATACGACTATCGGGTATGATATCACAACACAGGGGCTTTCATTTCTTTCCTTTGTCTTTCGACAAGCTGTCCCCCAATGAGGACATGCATTCTCTGACTGCATTGCTTGTCATCTGCATGCATCTATAAGGGCGTTGAGGGGAGGACCATGGACTGGGGAGCTGGGCAGCCCGCATGGTCCGGAGTTGGTGATTTCACTGTCGTTTCTTTTTACTTAGTTTAGTACTCACTCTGAACTGTACATAACATACGGTTGCAGTTTGGAACTGCGTTGAAACCGTTCTTTTTTTGCCCACCACGTTGTACTATGCTATGGACCAACGGATACGGAGGACAGAATTGGAAGCAAGCAGGCTTAATACCCCTGAACATCAGTCTCTTGTGCCTTTTTCTTTGGGGATCTGGCGAGGGTTGATTATATACCATGATCAACTGTCCCGGTAGATGGAAAGAAAAGTTGGGATGGAGGTGACCTGGGGGGTTATCAATTCATCCTTTGTTTTTATTCTGCTACGTTTTTTTTTTCTTTTTGGAGGCAAAGAAGCGCCCTTTTAAGATTGCTTATGCTTATACTATGAACTAGTTACAAGTATTGGGACATTTGGGCATTGTGTGGTGGTTAGGCCATTACCGTCAGTCATTGTCTTGCGAATTAGCAGAATAGACAGTTGCATTCTTGATCCATCTTGACTTGTGTGCATATAAACTGGTACCCATTGTAAAGGGGCTTTCTCGGGCCATCTGTGATACTTCTTCGGCGCCGGGCGGTGATGCCTGTCGACCTGTCAGGTGCTTTGGCCCGCCGAGGAGAAGTATATGCCGCTTTGTGGCGTGTCAGTTGCGCCGATACGGTGGGCTGGGATGTTTGCTCGCAGAGGATAACGGAAACGGAGTGGGTGGAATCAAGGTGATACATGGGTAGAAAGCATCCCACACGACATGCCTTGTCTCCCCATAGAGAGCTGTCGGAATATATCATGGTGATGGTGTTGGTGTTGACGGGTTGGTGGTGGGCGACTTCGGAGGTGTGTTCTGGTCGAGTCGGAATCGAGGGAACTTGCGGGTAAACGAAAGGGGTTAGGATGACTCACCGCTGGTTATGTTTATCTGAGGTGTTTCTTTTTCTGTCTGTGACGCCGTCTAGGTTGAAAATGAAGCTGTACAATCCATGTTTTGTTGAAGGGGGAGGGTGAAGCTGCAAATGCAGAGAGTTGGGTAGATACAACGCCTCGGGGGGCGTGAAGCCAAGCAACCATGTGTCAAAAGAGCGGCTCGTCCCAACCCGGCATCATGTATCATGTCGCAGCGTTAAGCATATAGCTAGGTACTTATTCAAGCGCTTGACTAAACTTGCAAGCTTGACGCTTCGTTGATAGTCTGTGCAGTGGAGTGCAGTGCAGTGCAGTTTGATGTAATCTACACATACATGGCTTGACCTTGTAGTAGTCACCTGGCAAGACAACATGCAGTATCACACACACGGGAAGAGAAGAACAAATGGTATATCCCATGTAGTAGGATTTTACTGCACCGTCACGGATAGAACGGCATAACAACATTTGCAGTGAGGCTTTTTTTCCTCATCACAAAATACATTCATTTCACACACAAGTTTTGCAAGCCTTTCAACCCGCCCCTGGCTGCAGTTATGGCGCACACACCGGTCAGCGGATGGGAAATGCCGACATGAGCGGGCGTCTTCGGTGAGCCAAGGTGATTCGTGCCCGCGTTCTCTTTTTTCAATCTGTGGGATGCGGGAAGACATCCGTGGGGGATCATCTCGCCCGGGAGTGCTCAGTCAGGTTTTTTTTGGGAAATCCGTTTTATTGAGGGGGATCATCATCACATTGCAGTAGTGTTTTCTCTACAGACAATCACAAGAAATTCCACAGTAGTATTGGTCTAGGCTAGGCTACTACAGACAATCACAAGCGACAAATCGACGAACATCGTGAGGGTGTGAAGTTAGTGTACTTGGGTCGGCTGTGGCGGGCTGAAGGTTTGGATTAGAACAACTTGGTGGACAATTCCTTTTGGTGATTGAAGTTTAATGTTGAAGATGCCACGCCGGTTTGACTCGTGAAGGCGTAGCATAGCGTCTTGTCAAAGCGCAAGCTTGTCAAGCGCTGCTGCTACTGCTACCACGAGGGTTAGTGGGTATTCCCGTGAAGGGGGGGCTTCCGGCGTCGGAAGGGCCGTGTCGGGGCCGGTGATGCGGGACCTGGACGGGAGATGGCCCGAGGTCCGGACGGGAGGCGCCGTAGGGTATGATGCTCGGGCCTTTTGAGTGTGACATGTCGGGCAGTCCCGGTGGTTTTCAAGAGATGAGAAAGATAGATTCGGTGTAATCGATCATGTGATGACGAGGGAGAATGATGGACCCTGATGAACCTTGATGCTTTAGGGGTCCTCCGTGATAAAACCATCTCCCCCTCAAAGAAGATGACGAAATGACCCGTGTTTCTTCCTCTTACCAGGACCGGAACCTCGGGAAACTGTCAAGACCCGGAAAGCGGTTCCCTTAATTAAACCTTGTTCGTTCATTTATAGCCAAAGCGGAACCTTTTTAAGCTTTTCTAGCTTCTAGAAGCCCGTTTCAGATAACAACAGCACCAGTCCCAGTCTCCACAGGTTTGGTTCAGTATAAAAGAGTAGCTATTTTCCCTCCAATGGTTGTGATAATTTGCATGGGGAAGATGGTCGGATTGGTAAGGTTTGCGTTGTGAAATGTGCCGGTTGGGATGACGATGCTGGTAATATTGTTTCGGAAGCTTGGCAACTACCGAAGAAGCCGGTAGATGAAGACGAGAGGATATATATCAGACGTTTTTCTGTCTCTTGAACGTCTCATCTCATCAATCAGTATTCTTCAGATCGTTCACTACTGGATAGTGTTTTTTTTTTTTTTTTGGTTTCTCTTGTCATTCATTACTCTCGTTTGTACATATCACACACACACAATCATTCAAAAATGCGTGCCGCAACATTCCTCGCTCTCGTTTCCTCCGTGGTCTCGGCCACTCCTCTCGGCCACCGCTTCCACACCTACTCCAAGGCCAGCAGCAGCAACTCATGCGCCGTTGTCTTTGACGGACGCGTTCCAGCCAATGCCTCCCTGACCGACTTTGACACGGAGAACGGCGGTGGCTGGAACCCCTTCAACCCAGGCTTTGTCAAGGGGAACAACATTTCCTGGTCCGAGATCCTCCTCCTCCCCAAGAACACGCCTCGATCTCGATTCGATGCCGTGTCTCGTACCGTCCCCCTCGAGGTGACCATCTCCGATGAAAGCATCTTCATGCAGCAGAGGGGCTTTCGACGTGCCGGCCTGCAATTCGCCAAGGATGACAATGAGAAGAGCCGTGCTTCTGAAGGCGTCAAGACACTTCATTTCAGCATCCTGCAGGATGAGAGCCGGCCTCTCAACCTTAGCCACGAGTACCTGGTGAGACAATTGACGCAAGAAAGTGCAGAGAAAAGAGAGCTGACAGTGTGAATAAAGAATGTCTGGCACGAGGCGGCCGACTTTTCCAGCAACCAGTTCAACTTTCAGGCTGGTACCATCATCGGCCAGGATCTGCGCAAGGATACATGGAAGCTACTGGACCGGACCAACAAGCAGATCTGGTCCACACCTATTCTCAAGGATGTGTGGCAGAACTTTGCCATCACGCTCGACTTTGATAACAAGTAAGTTTACATTGTCTCACCTTGAGACTTGAGTCTTTCTTTTTGCTGACCGGTCGCAGCACCATTCAAGCCTGGTACTCGGAGAACCGCAAGCCCCTCCGAGCCGTCACGGAGGCTATCTCTAATGATAACTCTGGACGTGGACAGTACCAGATTGGTATTCTAAAGAAGCCTACTGGAACGGATGATGTCGTCAACTCTGGCTTTCAGGAGAGTGGTCTCGATGAGGGGTTGATCTACGGTGGTCTCTTTATTGAGGATAGCAAGGACGGTTGTGTGTCTGCGTAATCGAGGATGGGATGGCGTTTGACCCTGTTCAGCTCCGCCGGGGTTTGAGAAATCAGGCTCTCATAGCCACCACAACAAGGGTTCTGGACAAGGCCTCGACTGTCGATCGTGGTTCGTCATAGACATGGAGTGTATCGGTAGATACACGAGTAACCCCGCAAGATTCGTCTGTACCTAGATTACAAAGAAACAGTCATGTCCCGTTAATATGATCTATCACTCCTGAAGCGGGGTTCCCAAGATATCTGCCGTCGTCAACGTCAATAGCCGAGTTTCTGACAAGTGATTTTATATACACTGTATCGTGGAGAGTGGAGAGTGTCACATACATAAAACTCCTAAGGCTGTGTAACTGGAGCCGACCGTTTCATTGACTCAGTTTGACAGGGAACTCAGTCGGACAGGGTATTCTCATGCAAGAAGTGGTCATTGAAATGGAACGACTGGTCTTGAAAGCTTCGGGTTGAGACATGGTCTCGGTGCTTTTGTCTACGTATATCACAAAGAAGTGAACGAGGCTCTGGGAGAGCATTGTATGAGAATATAGATTCATACTGTTTAGACTGAATTCAACGTTGTGCGTCAAGTATGGCTTGGTCACACGCAACCCGTCTTGCGTCTTTGGCTTGAGTACAGAGTACTGTGTTTTGCACATTGGCATGTAGGGGCATACGGCCGAGTCGCGAGGTCGACCGGCTCCCCAGGACAACGTGGACTCGGTGTGACCATGGTTCTATCATTGTAGCTCGATAAACCACTTTGAAACTTGCTAGGAATTGGTATCAGTTCAGAAAGAGGTAGATAAGTTCAATGTTACTATCGACGAGTAAAGGAAATAAAGTAGTTGCGCATATACCTAGGGTAGGTATGGTGGTAGTGATCTCACAACTCCCCTGCTCGGCCCGTGCGGGGGCGGCAGCTCTAGTATCAACCACATACCGGGTTACAAGTCAAGATGAGTGAGGTACCGAGTGACATGGGGGGAAACGGCAATAGTGACATATCATGTGGCTTGCATCTTGCGGGCTGAGAACAAGAGAGAGATTTCCTCTGCAGCCCCCCTCGGGGACTCGAACAATGCCTCCACGAAGTTACACAACCTCGAGAGGAGTTCCCATTCATGCCAGGGATCGAAGGTGTTATCGACGCTGCGGACCTCAAGCAGGCTGTGGGTTAAGGAACCTGGTTGGTTAAAATTGAGGGGAAATGGACATGCCGGCTGCGTGTCAGCATTCTGAATAGTCAATGTTTCGGATAGGGGCTTGCTCCAGGCCCTCTTCCGAAGGGCGGGCGGCATGAGGGGGGGGGTCACGTAAAGATGGGTGCATTCGTGTGTGCCTGGACGTGGTTCTTGATTGAACGAACAAGGGTTGGTTTTGTTGGCTGATGAGAAAAGAAGGCGGTTCGCACGGACTGTCTCAGTTGTTGAGGAATAAGAAAAAAAAATATAGTGAGGCAAGAAGAGCAGAGAGAGAGAGAGGGAGAGGGAGAGATACGTGGCACTACACCATGTTTAGACAGATTGATGGATCCATTACTTGGGAAGAGTTTAGAAACAAGTCTAGTTTGTAGTATCAAAAGAGGGTCCTCTTTTTCTATCAAGTTGTAGAATCTTTTTTTAATTAAATTAATTGTTGAAAGAGAATAAACTCGACAATTACTGACGAACATGTTCCTTCAATTTTTTTTTTCTTTTTCCTTCCAACAGCCGAAACCATTCCCCCCCTTCGCCCCTTCCTCCCCCTCCTCAATCAAGGACGCGGCCCGCTACCTGGGTCAGCTAGCCACGCTCGTCTAGACAATCCAACCACATCCTAGATCTAACATGCAAGGCGTTTTTTGTTTGCTTCAAAGTGCAAATGCGCTGTCGTAACGCGGCTTAAGACATGGGATGGAGATGAGATGAGATGGAGGATGGGATGGGATGGGAAACCCCGCACAAGGAAAGAGACGACAAGACAAGACAAGACAAGAGACTTGATGAGTTTGAGTTGGGCATTCAGAAATGGATAAATAAGGTCAGGTTACCTTCTGTTTTTCCCCCCCCATCTTCAAACCATCAAACATCACACACTTCATGCACTCTTTATCTATTCATTTACATCTATCCAATCCTGAACCAACCGCAGACATGACGCTGGTCATCTCTCCAACCCCTTCTGAGAAGGTCGGCATTGAAGACATCGCAGGCGCCCTCAAGACCTGCCTCGACATCCTCTCCAACATTTCTGCCAATGAAGATCTGGAAGGTCAATGGGACATGCTCCAGGCCAAGCTCGACATTGAGAGGACCTTGCTTCTTCAGTGGTCGGACAGGGTCAAGCTTCTTCAAGATGTCCACGACGACTGCCTGGATGACCTTCGCACCCATAATCGGATCTTGGAGCTTCTGCACGGCGCCGTACATCTTCTCACGGATAAGCATCAGCTTCGATGGATGTACCAAGTCTTCAGCTTTGAGGAGGAGGAAGTTTCTCCTGATACGACCTATCTCCCCAGCTCTTCGATCCTCAGCACGCCTCGGATGGAGCACTTCAACAACGAGTTTCTCCGTCTGAACCTTCGCGCGATGCAACCTCGACAGGGCTTGTGTCCTTTAGCAGCCCCCTATCTACGGGTTGCTACCCTCGTTGTAACTTTCGAGAAGTTCATTGAGCATATCCAACAACTCGTCAGCTCCCTCTACAGGATCACCGGCGGCACCAACTGCCTCGAGTGCGCTACTGAGATGGCCAAGGAGGACGTCAAGAGGTGCAATTCCATGAGAGACATGCGCCTGGTTCGCAATGCTGCCGAGGGAGTGAGAGATACTATCTCTCAGTCTGCCCGAGATTTCATTGTTCAGCTTGCACAAGAAAGAGTCCTGAAGACCCTCTGGTTCCCCGGGATGGAGGAGAGGAAGATGAACTTGCGTGAGGCTCACCCTGACACTTTCTTGTGGTCTCTCTGGGCACCGCAGATGGACGAAGACTGGGATGATCTTGCCGAGTGGCTTGTGTCTGGGTCTGACATCTACTGGGTCTGTGGGAAAGCAGGGACTGGCAAGTCGACTCTCCTCAAGTACCTCTTCAACAACCCGGATACCAAAAGATATCTTGAGGTCTGGGGTGACAACGAGCCGGTCTCTCTTGGATCTTTCTTCTTCTGGTCTCAAGGGTTATTTGAGCAACGAGTCCGAGACGGCATGGCCAGAGCCATGTTGTATCACATCCTGTCCGAGATTCCCCGCCTCATGCCCGTTCTCGTGCCAACCCTGTGGTACCACGCAAAGGAAGCAGGCGACTTTGAACAAGACGGATCTCTCCCCCTGCCAATGATACCAGACGTGCGACTAGCCTTTGAGAAGCTGGCGGAGCCTGGGGTTCTCAACAAGAAGTTTTGCTTCTTCATTGATGGATTGGACGAGTACGGTGGAAGCGAATCTAGGGCCGTCGACTTTATCCAGAGGCTCAGCAGATCGGACAAGATCAAGGTGATCGCATCGAGCAGGCCACATCCCACGTTTTTGGAGTTGTTGGGTGACTATCCCAAGATGAGCTTGCACGAGCTCACTGGGGGGGACATTCTTCAGTATGTACAGGACAAGGTTGATGCCCATCCTTACATGCGCGTCCTGCGAGATGTCAATGAAACCCGGACTCTCGTTCTCATCGAGATGCTTGCTGACAGGGCAGAGGGTGTCTTTTTGTGGGGTGTTCTTGCTATCAAGGCTTTTCTCAAGGGGTTGGATGCATTTGAATCCTTGCCCGACCTTGAAGACCGCGTCAGAGCCATCCCAAAAGATCTCCCGGGCTTGTACAGGCACATGCTCAATCTGGTTGAACCTCGCCACCGCGAGGGGGCAGCCAAGATGCTCCGGATGTGCCACAGAAGCAAGGTGTCGCGAATGAGGGACGGTGGGAGCGGACGGGTCTGGGCCGTCGGCTTGGCCGCTCTCGATGGTAAGGGCATGGAGTTTGACAACTTTGAGCATCATTCGGAGAATACCCTCCGGGCACGTCACAGACAGTGCTTGACTCTGGAGAACCGTCTTGCTAGTCGCTGCGGTGGACTCTTGGAGGTGATTCGGTACGAACCGGATGAGGAGGACAGTTGTTTCTGCGGAAGGCCAGAAACGCACCCTACCCGCGACCGCGACATCTTGATTGACTCTTCTATCGAGTTTGTTCATCGAAGTGCCTTTGAGTGGTTCGATAAGCTTGGTTGGACGACAGTTCCATGGGTAGAACTTCGAGATCAGGATTTCCAGGAAGATGCAGCTCTAGCCTCGATGGCCTGGCACCAAAGTCGAATATCCCATGACTTGGGTGCCTCGCTTGGGACAACAGACACGAGCCTGTCATACTGCATGGAGAAGATACATGAAGCGAGCAAGTTCACGCCCAAGTTCGCCAAAAGAATGCTCCTCGAAATCAAGCAGCTCGTGGCGGACACTCGTCGCAATCGCGGCGAAAACTGGCGCTTCACCTTTTGCTGCCTCGAAGGCGAGAATTCGGAACATCTCGAGATTCTCTACTTTGGAGTGGCAATGGGCATGGCCAATTTTGTGAGATACTACATGAGGCAGCATGGAGAGGGTAGAAGCCTGAGGGATTTGGAACTCGAGCACGGGATGAATTGGTGGAGAGTTGCTGCCGACAGGAGTTTGGTCGTGAAGTTTCTGGAGCCTCACTTTGAGGCTATTCAGAATCTTCCTCCTCAGAGGGAAATGATGCACTACTTGGCTCAGATTGGATGTCCTGTTCCGCGATCCCAGTTGGTCAAGCACTTGACCGACGGGGAAATGGCCGCCAGTATGTATATGGCCGTCATTGAGGACATGCCTCATTAGATGTTGAGAGGTGGGTGGGCGGGTTTCAACATCTAATGAGGTATTCGCTGGTCGTCGCCGATGCAACAATCTGAGTGCAGGCAGATTTTTTTGTTTCGGTGACGGTGGAAATAATTTGGGTTTTTCCTTTTTCTTTTTCCTTTTTTCCTTTTTTCCTTTTTCCTTTTTCTTTTTGTCATTTTTCTTCTGAACTTGGTTTGTTTTTGTTTTTTGTTTTTGTTTTTCTTATGCTGTTGCTCATGCTTGAGTTTTTGCTCTTTTTGTCCGTCCAGCAATTTTTCTGGACGATTACATGGCTTTGTGATATGGCCTCGACATATCACTCAGGGGGAAAGTTAAAAAAAAAAAAAAAAAAAAATAAAAAAAAAAAAAAAAAAAA